>RPFO01000156.1:4885090-4986694 GCA_009746045.1 Mesostigma viride
AACTCCAAGGTAACCAGACTCTTGATTAAAACAATAAGTAGAGCACATCGGGAAGTGGCCCTCAACTGGCCATCCTTACCCATGGGAATGAGATGTCCAAAAAGGCTAGCCTTACCCCCAAACAGGCAACACACCGGGAGGGCGGGTGGGAAAACAAAAGAGACCGCCATGCATGAGCTAGGTGAGCAAGCTTTTATCGTGTTTCAAGGCCAACGGCTCTCTACCAACGGCCAGATTCCGGCAACGGCCTCTAAACATTTTTAGCCTCGAGTTTTACTTAAGATATTGCTTGTTGCAAACCTGTCCGCAATCACAGATCTGTTAGGAGAACCTAGACGCAAAAATCCGTCAAGGTACTCAGCACACCGTCAAGGTATGGGCCGCAACAATTAGGCCATATCATCCGTAATACTCGTACACTGGAAGCCTAATCAACCTTATTACGATCACATCACCCACTGAGCTCTATTTCATCTAGCATCATGCAGCGGCTCCCCTTCCGTATCACTATAAAGAAACTATGTTCAGAGAGTTAGATGAGATGCTTAGGCTGACACACGGATTTCCGGCCTGCGCGCCGCGTATTGCCTACCGCGGCTGAGCGGGACACCTCAGTACTGTACGGTAGGTCGTACGGTACTGAGGTGTCATGTGGACTGACGTGCAGTTAGTGCCAGACTGTTCCTAGGCTCTAGCTCGACCCGCCAGATCCGGGTTATCCGGGTCTGACGGGCCGAGTGTAGTCGATGCTAGTGACGTGGTCGCATGGCATTGCAGTGTACAGTTGTCCACTGGTAGGCGCTGCAGTGGAGCGCTGCCATAGGCATATAGGCGTAGCACTGGGGAGTGCAGGACCAAGTTTGCACAGTTCCATTCGGAGCTCTTCGCGTTCGTTGTATTATTTGCCTAATGCAATCTCTTTCTTTGCTCTCAGCATTTGTGAGTTGTCCACCGCATTCTCGGCGTTCCAACTTGGACTGAAAAGTTCGAAATGGCTTCCAACAACAACAATGCCGGCAAGAACACCACCAACAACAAGAATTAAGGGGAGTGCGCCGACCAGGCGCACCTCCCCACGGCTCTCGCCGGAGGGTTCGCCCTCCGCCACCGTGCGGGTGACGCCCAACGTCACCTTTAGCACGTCGGTGGTTGCCGACAACCCGAGGCGTCGGACCCCGCAGGTGGGGGCCGGCGCCCAGGGGCAGGCGAGAGGCCGCACGTACGCTTGCCGCTGGCGGTTCGTCCGCCATGGCACCCGGGGTGCAGGAACCCCGGGCACGTGACACCCCCGTCGCAGGTGGCGGGGGACGTGAGCGTAGCGACTCCTCCGAGGAGGACGGGGAGCTGCCGCCCGCGAGGCCGCGGCCCTCGCTTGAGATGTCTTCACAGACGCCTGCTACGTCGGGCAACCTGTCTGTGGGCCGCCAAATGGCCATTATGGATATTAATCGCTACGGCGAACATGTCCCGCCACCCGTTGAGTTCGGGCTTCGGCCCCACCATTTACCCCTCGGGGAAGATGATATATCCCGGAGTTCATCTCGGTGACGGGCTGGCGTCTTCGCCAGCGGTTGAATCAGCTGAATTTTGACGAGCCGGCGACGTCGTTCGATGTTCATCGTGTTCAGGCGCATATCCAGCGTCGCTTGCGGATGGAGTTCCAGCTGCTCCAGGTGGCGGTCTGGATGCGCTGCTTAGCCACCAGGGCGAGACAGAACCCGGGGACGTACGGTTGATCAGTGGGCGTCTGATCAGCGTCAGCGGGAAGCGCTGCAGGTGGTGGCGACGCGTGAGATCGCGATGTCCACCCCGTTGCCTCAGTGGCCCCAGGTCAGGCCAGTTGGCTGGGGCGACGAGAGGAGCCAGGCGGCTGCGACGCCGCCTACGGCTGGGCGCGGGGCGGCAGGCGCCCCCAACACAACACCGGGTGGTGCGACCACCCAGGGCCCTCTGGCAGGGCAGAGGGCCCACCCTCAGCAGCCGGCTCCCCCGCCCCGCGCGGGGGGCCAGGCGACTGCTGAGGCCCCCGGGGTTGCAGGGACCCCGGCGGCGAAGCCAGCTCCCGGGGTTGCAGGGACCCCGGCAGCGACGCCGGCGCCTCCGGCGCAGGCGGGGGATCGAGGAAACTCCCATGGAGGGTGTCTCTGGCCCCTGTAGGCACTAGTACCGGCGCACCGCCGGTCCCCTTCTCTCTAGTCCTAAGTAACAACAAGCCCCTTACATGGTGTAGGTGACGTACGGTAGTGCTACGCTACAGGCCGCAGATCGGCCCCCTTTGATCGAGCCCGCCGCAACATATTAACTATAAAATGAGCAGATAGCTCAAAAATTTGCGGCCACCGCCTGGGCCAAGGTAACGCCATCCATGCTTGGTAAAGCTTAAGCATCGTTTTCCGATTGATGTTTGACGTTTATATATACGTTCTAGCTTGTGTAGCACATTCTTTTTGCATTATTCATGCTCTTTCTTGACCCTGGCCCGGCCCCTTTCTAAAACACCGTTCTTAGATGCTTCCCTCAGTCAATTGACCTGCCACTGTCAGTGTGATGGTGATAAGTTTTAGAGGCTGTATGGGTTTGAATACCTCCATATATGTTTGTTAGTATAGAGCTTTGACATGGCTCTGTATATAGGTTTATAGCTGGGCGTTTGCTTTGGTTTGAGTGATTTCACTCTGACTGATGTAAGTAATTATATTTTTATAATATATGTTTGTTATGCATTTCCCATACACATAATGCATGAGTGTGAGGCAGTTGGCTTGTCTCTGTGGCATCATCAAGCACGTAAAGTGGTGAGTAAAAGCTTCCCATTGACAGCATGTGCCACCAGGTACGTGTGCTGGCCATCACCTGGCAAGCGATAGCAGCTTAGGCCTAGTTTATCCTTGCTAGGGCAGGCTGAAATAGGCTCAACATCACTATAGTTTGTTGGTGGCTGCCTAGCTCCTAGAATGCATGCCTTGCGAGGGTGTCCGTACCACGTTACCTACGTGCATGGACAAGGTGGCACCTGCACCTAGGTGCCATGTAAGGGCAGTGTGATGATGCAGTTATGTTTCCCCGTCATTGTGGAAGGGAAATGTATTGTATGGCATGGTTGGTGGCCATATTAGTATGTAGTATGCCCACCCCCATGGATGATGCCTTCAGAATTTAGCCACGCCATGCCTATATATATTAATAATATAATTACTTACAGCAGAGTGAAATCACTCAAACCAAAGCAAACGCCCAGCTATAAACCTCTATACAGAGCCATGTCAAATCTCTATACTACGATAAGACCAATGGAAACTCCTAACGGGAGGAACCTAATAGCCCTGCTGCACCGCAAAATCAGCCCGCGTACGGCGGAGCATGATGTCAGCCATGGCCCGAGTCAGCGCCACCGACAATTAAGCGCTGACGCCAATATGACGTCCAGGTCCGCGCCGCCGGACCATGAGGCCCGCTGGCCCTCCAGGTCCAGCCGGTCCTCCCGGAGCCGGCAACACTCCTTGAAGAAGGCGGAGGTCAGGGGCCCCATGGCCCCAAACTCCTCCAGGACAAAGGGCACCACACGATGGTGCCCGACGTCGCCGTAGGCCAGGAGCTTGGCCCGCTCCGCCCGGTCCGCCGTGTAACCTGCCGTGAGGGAGGCCCCAGCCACGTGGCTAAGAGCCAAGGGCCGCGCCACCGAAACGTCGATAAGCAGATGCCGGCACAACGGTATGAAAGTGCCAAAAAATGCCCTTATAAGCCCTACAAGGAGCAAATTGAGTCCAAACATGCTAGATATTGGTAGGCAGCATGTCCATGACACCAGTAAAAGGAATTTGACTTTCCAGAATTTTCCGACATCGGTTGGTCTATTTTTGGCATGTCTATTTTTAGCAACTTTCCAGATTTTAATACAAACAAATACCATTTGATATGCAAATAAAGAGCTCCTGACCTGGCTGTTTGCATGTAGGCTTATGCTCATGTCTACCAACTGTGCACCATGTCCCATGGTCATCTGACCTCATTTGGTGACAAACTGCCACCAAATGCTAGCAAAAACGCACCGTTTCACCACATCTCATAGCAGTTTCCATGGAAGATGTGTTCAGTCGAGGCTGGAAATTTGCAATCACGTTACACATCATAAATGTAGACATGGCACAAAAAATCAGGTCCATCGTACTGTATTTGGTAACAAAATGCCACCAAATGCTAGCAAAAATGCGCGTTTTTCGCGTTTTTTTCACACATTTCATGACAGTTTTCATACAAGATGTGCTCAGTTGGGGCTGGAAACTTGCAAGCATATTAAATATCATCATTGTAGACATTGCACAAAAATCCAGGTCTGTTGTACTTCATTCATTTTAGTTGTGTTGCTAACTGTTCAGACCTTGCACAGATAATATAACACAACTTTTGTGACACATAGACAAAGATATATGAACATGAACAGTGGCTAGACATGGTTGTATATATGTGCATACGGCCATGCTAAGGCAATTTTCAAGTAGGGGCTTGTTAGACATAAGAACTGCCAACTGTCACGTTGGCTAGCATGATCAGTTCAAACCCACAGCACGCACGGTAGCCGCAAACTCAGCTTGGCAATGTAATAATCTAATCATGCCAGGCATCTCGGCCGTCGGCATGGTTGCGATGTCTGTGTTTTGTGCGCCTTGATTTGGTAGCAGCACATCCCTTGGCAACCGGCCCGCCTGACCAAGGTTGCCACACATGGTCCTCTGCATCACCGTGGATGCCCCCATGTCCCTGTCTCTGTTATAGGGGCCCACGTTGCTGGCAACGCAGCTTCCAAGTTGGACTAGATCTCCTCAGCCAGCGCTGTGGTGCATAGCCAGACAGCTCATACACTGCTCAGTTGCTACCTCGAGGTTGCCGGCTTGAAATGTGCCACCAAAGGACTGCACTTGGCCGCCATCATACCTAGCATGAAGAAGCCACTGCACATCCCCGGTGAGCCGCTTGGCCACCACACCGCAGTTGTCTTCAACAGATAGTGCAAGCCCAATGGCCTCTACATAGGCACATGCATCGTGCTCATGCTCTTGCTCTGGCCCTTGTCAACATGAGATGCATGCCCATGCATGCTTCACCATGTTTCTCCAAGCCATCCGTGACTACTTGCTTCAGATATGTCATTCAACTCCTGCACGTCCTCAGCCAGACTGTCAAACTAGCTGGTGCCCCATCCCTCACTTTGGTGAGGACTGCGATTCTGGCCAGCAGCTTAGCGATCGTGCGTGGTTGTGCCTGAGTTTCTGGGTGAGTGGCAGTGGCATTGGAGCAAGAGGTGTTGAGCATGTGCGTGTGTCTATCCACTTGACAAACAACCCCTCCCACCCCTGACGTTGAGGAGTTTGGCCATGTGCCAGGTTGCCAGAATTCCGCAAACATGCATCATAGGGAAATAAAGGATTGCTGGTTGTGCACACGACATGAGAAAACAAAACACACATACCTGTCAGGAGGGCAGGCTTGGGTTGCTTCATTGGCGCTGGTTGCAGCGTGCGTAATAATAGCCCGCCATTGGCTCATTTACCCGTGCCCTTGGCCAGCACGCACAGCCTGAACTGCATGAACTGCATGGATGCGGCCGTCCAGGATGCCCTCTGCTCATCATTCAGGGGTGTGAAGGCAGCTTGGGTGCTGGCGTGTAAGGCAGCTTGTGCATCAGTGTTTGCTGCCCGGCCGTGTGGCAGCACAGGTAGCTGGCCTAGCCCGGCCACTGTCCTCTCTCCACTCTCACGCAATATGCCACCCTCTCCACAAACCATGACAGTTCTCATGTGCATGCATGTCTTAAGATGCTTGTTGAAGGCAGATGCTTTCAGCTTAGAGATGGTGGGCACGTATACAGTGGGTTTTATGGACTCACAAGCATGTGAAGCCATCGAGCATCCAAGAAAGCCACCAATTGCTTCTAGGTTTTCCATCAATCTTCGTGGTCAACCATGTCATGCAACATTACTTGCCGTGAGCACAATGCCAATAAATTGCAGCATGTACAACTAGAGCAAAGCAACAGCTTTGTGATCCATAGCCCTGCCTGCAAATCATTGCCATCGGCGGCAATAGCGCTGCAAGGCTGCCAGCCAGCCCGTAATATCTTGCCCGCAATCCGTCATGCACCCTCCCTAATATCCGTGTGAAGAATTCCTTGACATCCCTAGCCTCTAAGGTAACCTGTACGTCGCTGATGTGAAGAAAAGGCTCGCCATGAAACCGTAGCTCGCTATACGATTCATGACGCACCTCCCGTAAGATAAGAAGATGACCAAAAGAGAAACTCCGGAGATGGGGAACTGGTAACATATTCATCCGTGACAAGGTCAGGGATTCAACAAGGAGTGAATTGGCCCGTAGATTTGAATAAGGGAACATACCGCTCGGAGGTATCCATGTCTGCCGTGCGCTTGATGTCTGTTTCGCACACCCCGCCGCAGAACTCGTTCCGGCATTCACCTGCTGACCGCAGTTTGTACATGTCCAGAGGCTGATAAAAGCCCCAACATCGTGGGCGTCTTTATTTGCGCAGCAACTCGTCAGCAGAGCTTGTGAGCTCCTGGTCCTTGCCGGCTGGAATGACCCTAGGCTGCTGGCTAGCAACCTTTATCCTCACACCAGGCCTACGACCCTCGATAGGCTCGCCACTCGTCGTGACGACCAAGGTTCGTGTGTGAAGACGCTCGTTGCCTCGTTGAGCCTCGAGCTATATGCAACCTCGTTCCATCCTTGTTCCTCGGTCATGAGCAACGCTGGGCAACGCTACATTGCCAGAGCCTCGTATCGCTGCCTTGCATCCTCGTTGCAGGCAGCATACAGGAATCTCTGGCTATCCTGTGTCTAGGACAGCACAGGACCTGCCACAGTCCTGCAAGGACTTACATCCTTGCAGACCTGCTGGCTGGTTACTGGCTTCTACTAGCCACAGTACCGTTGAGCCCTCAGTACACTGTGTCCCAGTCACGTGAGAGTCCAGGCTAAGCCTGTGCAGGCACGGCCTGCCACGTGTCCTGTCCACTATGCCCTGAGTGTGCACCGCCCTCGCCCACCGGTCGGCAGTACTTCGGGACTTGATAACTTTCTAGTCCCTTGTCTGTTCTAGGCGGTTGACACGGCGTTGGAAAGGTCTCCTCAACCTGCATCCATCTAGCACATTGGTGCCCCAATATGCTAACTCCAACCCTTTCTTGTTTTGGAGCTTGGACCAGCCTGAGAACCTATCAGCCACTGTCCCCACAAGCCTTCAGACATCTGATCCCTCCCAGAGACCAGACCTGCCTTTTCTTTTGGAACCTGAGGTGCCTCCAAATATTAGCTAGGCCTGCTCATTGGTTCAAAGGTTGCCCTCTGACCCACATGACATCCCAACCCTTTCTTTGGGAACCTGGTGTAGATTAAAGTTAGGTCTTCACTTAGTCAGAGGAGTTTGGATAGAGGAGTCCATGAACGTACTATTGTGAGTTCCTGGTCATCCAGTTATCACAGGCGCCCGTTCATATGGCGCCCGCCACGGAGCCTCCTTTATCTTTTAAATCCTTCCAAAGACTGAGAGAGCCCTGACAAATGTTAGCCAACACATGGGGAGCCCATGTCCTCACTGAGTCTCACTCAGGATTCATACATGCCAGGCTGAGGTCAGCTGGGGAATCGAACCCCACCCCATATCCTCCAGGTTTGGATCAGCTCCTGGAACTGAGCATCACAAACAACAAGACATGACAATAACAAGATTATGTTTTATTATAAAGGAGTATAACCCATAGTGAGGCCCCTGGCAACCACGTCCAACATGGTCACACAACCAGGGATTTTATTAGCATGCAACAGGTTGGTTACAGAGAATATATACAAATGTACAGCAACCTGTTAGAGCCAACACTTGGGCTGCCCTTGCAGGGTCCATTCCATGAAGACCCAAGGCCCATTACAAAGTCCTTAAGACTCTTCTGCAGCTCCATGACAGAGCCAGGCGAAATTCTCAGCCAGGGGAGTGACTCCACCCTGACCCCTGTCCAGCAGAGTGTGTCTGAACTCTGAAGGACCTGCTGTCAGCCACCACGTGGCTGCCCAGCCCACTGGGATGCCTCCCACCTAGAGCAAGGCTGTTTGGTCTACTCTGGCCCTCCCCCCTTGGAGGCCATGAGCCCACGAAGCAAAGGGTATTGCAGCTCAGCCTTCTCCTCCAGCTTGGTGAGAGCATCTGCAGGGTTGTCCACGCCAGCCACATGTTCAATGTTAGCTAAGCAAGACATTTCCTTGAGCAACAAATAATCAAGGTCCCTGCTCCTGGCCAGCTGCCTGTGCACAAACTGCACCATGCCCATGCTGTCAGTTCTTACCAGTGTGTGCATCTGCAACCGACAGGAAGCCACTTGACATAGCTGGTAAAATAGCTCCCTCAAGTAAAGAGCAGTATGAAGCCCTTCACAGATTGCCCTGCACTCAGCAATGTCACTGCTGGGAGTTACCCTGTTTGCAACCGACTGTACCAGCAGACCAGAGAGGACTGTTCCTGCACCAGGGATATTAATGCTGCTGCACGGCCCCTGACCTCTGTGACCTTCCTACTATCCATAGAACTGTCCACATAGAGCATCATGTCAAAAGGCCTGTACAAATCCAAAGGACCCAGCATGAGAGGGGGAGACATGCGAACAGCCTCTACCACTCTCTCAGCACCCACCTCAACCAGTTGGGAATCGGTCAACCGACTCAGTACCAACAGGTCAGGAGCACAAATGCTGGCCAGCCATGCCAACATACCTCGTATTGTTGCACATCTGGCCTGGGTGATGGGCTCCTGCAAGGCATCTATGATCTGCTGAGGATAATCCTTACCACCCTCCAGCTGGATGGACCATGTACCCTGCTGATGGACCAAGGTCGCCTGCATTCCACAAAACACCATGGGCTCATTCTCAACCATGTACTGGATCTTACCCAGTTCAAACCGTTTCTGGATCCTGGCCAGAGTCAACTCTTGCCAAGTGGGATGGCCCAGGAGATGCAGATCATCACCATGCAGGGAGGCAAACGCTGGCAGCCCCTCATAGCTACCCTGAAACAGACAAGGATCAACTGGAGAGACTGAGAGACCACAGACAGACCTGAGGTACTTCTCCAAGCTCTTCCTCCAGATGATGGGACTCGATCTAAGGCCTTCACGCCTTTGAGAATCCTCAAATACCTCGTCTTCAGCTCTGCCCTCCACACTGCAGGCACCTTAACAAAGAAAGGGGGTATTGTGCGCCAAGTATCCTGTGCTTCCTGCTGATCACCCTTAAGAAAAGCCCTCTTGAAATCTACCAACACAGAGCTATAGGGTATCCCCTTCTGCAGAAAAGACAAGTAAATGCACAACAAAATCCTCCATGTATCATGCAGCATCCCTGGTGTGTAAAGCTCCTCATCTGCTAACTGTCCAGTGCCATGGTACTCAGTCACAACTGGTCTAACATGTGGCACCTGCACGCCATCTACCTCCTTGAGCTTGAGGACAAACATCAATCTGAGCAGCTGGTGATCCTCAGGGAGGACATCCACAGGCTCTGCACAGTTGGCAACTATCCACTCATGCCCAGAAGCAACAAAGCCAAGAGTCCATGCCTTAGCCATCTTGGGGCTTTGCATCATCTCCACTAGCTTGCGCCAAGGTACAGGACTCGTTCCTGGGATCTGGTACCTCTGCACACCCAACTCACGTGGGTCAAACGTAGTAGGGAGGATCAGCAGGTCCCCAGCAATGGGCTCCTTTGTATCAGGACCCTCTGCCTCTAGACCCCTCACAGCCCTTACAGCCACACTAAGACCCTGGGAGTAGCGATATCTCTGCAAGGGAAGGCGGCCCTGCCCTTCTAATGCTAGCTCCTCAGAGGATATCCTCACCCCTGGTAAGCACAAGAAGTTCTGACCTAGAATGGCAGGCCCCTGATACCCTTCAACCACACTGAACGTGGTGGGCACCCCCAGGATAGGCACACTCACTTCTCCCAAGATCTTCATGGACACATTCCCAGAGAAATCAGACACAGCTAGGCAGCTAGGGGATGACCACTGCAAGCCTGCAGCATCCTCTACCCTTAGAATGGACACCTGTGAGTTGGTATCCACTTCTAGTGCTGGTGCCCCACATGACCCCCATCCCGTGAGCTTAGATACCTTGGGATCACGCTTGCTGTTCTGCAGAGCTCGAATGATGTCCGCCATAAGCAGCCCCCTGGACTGTGGTGCAGCCCTGGCCACCTCTGGCCTTGTGACAGACGTCTCAGCAGACTCCTGCTCACCCTCATCCATCCAGGACAGACCATAATCCAAGCATGGTGGGTTAGCATCTGCTGCCTGGCTCTCATCCTGCTCATCTCCCTCCAAGGGAGGATCAGGGCCGTCTTCAGGCCAGATTGCAGTTGGCCTTCTCTCCTTGACGTGAGCCCAGGATAGCCTGTACACGTGCTTGGGATTACTCTCCAAAGCCACCAGACAAGAATGGTTAGCTTCCTCAACATGGGTTACCTGCCCATCTTGCCACTTGCCACGCTTGCCTGGTAATGACGGTTCCTTCCACATCCTGACCCTCAGTCCCACCTGGGGCCTCAGCATTTTCCAACCCTTGTCCTTACGCCTCAATCTGGAAAACACCCTGTCTGCCTTCTTCAGGCAGGCTGCCACCACGTCCTGTGATAGCATACCAAACTGCAATGCCAGGGGAGAGACTGCCACACCATCATAGTAATAGGTTACCCTGTGGTTAAGCTGCTCCTCAATCCCCTTACACCAAGCTGCTTTCTCTAGAGCTGATGCCACAACAGGCACACTCCTAGCTGCTAGCACCACTGTTTTTACTTCACGTATAGATCTCTCTACAGCTCCCTGCTGCCCATGGGATTCCCTAGGGACCACTACCAACTTACAAGGAAGCTGGTCAGCCAGCTTGATCAAGCAGTCAAACTGCAAGTCAGCTTGCACCTTGGTGTACACCCCAAAGCCTGGCAACAAAGACTGGAGACCCATCAACAGCTGATGCTCCTGCATTCCAGGAAGAATGGTCAGCAACCTATATCTGCTGAACCTATCCACCCCCACCAACAGATACATGCCTCTGATGTGTTGGACGTCCACCTGGATATCCCCCCGCTCTCTAGCAGGCTCTCTGGCATGGGACTGTGGGAGGCGAACAGCATTCTCCTGACAGACACAATTCTGAGCAGCTGCACTGCAGGCCTCTAGCAAAGGCTCCTTGCCAATCTTCCAAGCAAACATCTCTGCCTGCTTAGAGTGACCAAAGATATGGTGTAGAGTGTTTCCAGCCTGAGCATAGCTCAACCCCCTGTCAGCCTGGCTGCACAGAGAGGAACGTGACAAAGACTGTGTGCTTGGGATAGCACGACCCACCTGCTGTTCTCTTGCTCCAGGGACCTCCTCCAAGGTAGCTCGGCTCCCAGAGCCAGCCCCGGTTCCCACAGAAGCTGCAGGTCCTTCCAGTCTGGCGGCACTAGGAACTCGGGGGTGATATAAGTGGTAAAAAGTGGTAAAATCTATATCACCCGGTGGTAAAAAGTGGTAAAAAGTGATAAAAAGTGATAAAAAGTGATAAAAAGTGGTAAAAAAGGGGTAAAACTGGTGGTAAAAGGTGGTAAAACAGGGGGTGGTAAAAGCCTTTACCACCTCCATTTTACCACCTGACCGCCATCGTGGTAAAAAATTACCACCAGGTGGTAAAAACGAGGGTGAAAACAGGTGGTAAAAAATTACCACCATGGAGGTGAAAAAATCGGTGGTAAAAATGGTAAAAAATATGGAGGGAAAAAACGCAGATAGATCTCACTAGGAACTCGGCTTTGAGAATGGGTGAGAAAACACGTTTCTCACCTGGGTGAGATGACCCAAAAAAGGTGAGAAAAGGAGAAAACGTGAGAAAAATCTCAAAAAACAGGACGTGAATCAACAGCACTGGTCAAATCAGGGCAATCAAAATCGCTTCATTAAAATGTTTAAATAATAAATGTTTATAGCCGTCAAGAACCTATCGATTCATACTACCCATTCAGAGGCTGTTCTGAAATTGTAACCATTGATCATTTTTAATGAATCATCTATACAACACTGTTATGGCTTTATGACACATCCGTCATTGCCTTTCATCTTATACGATAGCAGCTAGTGGTTAACGAAGCTGGTCGCTTGCTAGGGCATCATGCTGACCGCTCCCATTTCATTCCCGTGGCTCCTGCAAGAATCCAAGCAAGCCGCGACACAAGATGCAAGAGAACAAAAAGATATCAGATCCTTGACATAGACATCACCATTCTACAAGGAAGAGCTCGCCAGCACCTAACGGTCCATGCAGCAAATGTGTAGAATACGATTTAAGACCCAACACTCACTCTTATGGCAAAGCAGCCCATACACATGAATCACACCATGCGCCAGATGTCACACGAGCAAGCCACAACGTTGTCGTCGGATCAGAAAGCAACAAACGTGAAAACGCTAGCGGCCCAAATCTGAGATTCCGCGGAACACAGAAAATAAGAAAGCTCAGAAGCTACCAGCAAGGGATCGAACATAGGACCTTTGGCATGATTTCGCGGCTGTGTGAGTCTCCTGATCCGAAGGCATCTCACTTAAGTAACGTTTCGAAACAGCCAAACTGCGAAAACCCTCTTACCGGAGAGTTTTGCCAATATCAAGGAGACAACCAGCGCAGGTCAGAAATCGGGAGAATCCGGACCATGGTAGCTCGAGCCTGCCGTTATCTTGTCCGCGCTGTCGAGCCGAGCAGGATTATGAATATGAATGGAGATGGAAATGTGTAGCCTTACATGCGAAATAATGGCCGGCTGACGTGAAGAGCGACTAGATGACCTAGACGGTGGGGCCGGACACAGCTTGCTTGTTTGTGTTTCATCGTGGGCAACGAGTCCAACGACTACTTTCTCTGGGTTGCAAACTGCGGCAAATTGAACGCAAACCTCATCATGAAATCTTGACCGTCGAAATGTAACGATCCGACGACTTATGCAGTATGCCGCGTAATTTTTTGCGGGAGAGCCGTTGGTTCCCGACGCGGGCGACCAGTGGTTTGCATTAAGTTAACTTACCTGAAGTTTTCCAACAGAAGTTACCCAAGCCGCACGATGGCACTCATCGACGGCCTCAGTCTGCTGACTAGTCGGCCCGATTTTGGCGGCACCCAATTTGACCCCAACGGTACCTACCGACAAAGGGCATACATTACCTTTCACGCGCACCACGACCCCTTCGAGCTCTGCAGCCTCTGCTATGGCGGTGGTGCCGTGGGGCCCGCATCAGACTGCGGGCCCTTATCTTCTATGGCGGTGCTGCCGTTGGGCCCGAATCAGACTGCAGGCCCTTTATGCAGGCGGGCCCTTAATGCATGTCACTTATTTATTCTTCTGCATACAAATATGAAGCCAAGAAGTCGTGTCCTCCGGATTTTTGCATTTGCACCGTGTGCAGTTCTTGGACGTTTGGAAACATGCATGGCATATGGCTAATGTAATGACTGACTAGCTAGACCGTTTCAGTGGTTTTTCATTTGCGGGTTTTTCCTCGTAAATGGTGGGAAAGCGATCGCAGCAATGGTTCTCACCACTAGACACTCCCGGCCAGTGAAGCCCGATTAACGTCCTCATCAAGCAACCTGTTTCCGGCCCCACTGTATAGGTCATCTTACATTCGCTCTTTGCGTAAGCCAGCCATAATTTCAATGAACAAGGCTACACATTTGCATACTCTTTTCTTGGTTATCGGTGTGCCTTTGTTTGAATGCAGGGGGGATCGCTGTGCCGACACAACGCGTTCAACGTGCTGGGCATCAAATGAGGGATCTGGGCGACCACCAGTGCCCGACTAGTGTCACCACTGCCTTCCGGACCTGAGGGCAAGGCTGCAGCCGGAGCTGCAGACGTATTTTCAGGGCTTAGCGCAGCCGCCAGGCTGCCTGTGTCGAGGAGCGTTTGCTCATCACATATTGCGCAATAGCTTCGGAAAATTATATCAGCGTGTGCGTCTTAGAAAGACGAAGCGATTGTGATATTCACAGCCGAATTCGGTGCCCAAACGAGAAAGTTATGATCTCCGCTGTCAGCCATGGCTACCTCGTGGCTCGCGGCTTTGATGGTACATTGGCTATATTGTATGATAACCCTATAATCCACCTTAGTGGTGCTGAGTTTTTTTTCACATTAATGACTTAATGAAATAAAGCTCATGATTTTTCTCGTGGTATACTGTTGGGGCAGGCGCAGGCGCAAGAAGTCTCCTACGGTTGACAAACACCATATGTAGCAGGTTCACCTGACAACCATGCCAATATTTTGATGATTGAATGAATAAAGATGCTTTTCTTGTCGTTTTGCGCCTGACATTTTTGTCGGTTTAGCACTTGTGTTTTTACCACTTGTGTGCATGCTCATGTGGTATTTTTTTACCACTTTTTATCACTTCTTTGGTTTTACCACTTTTTATCACTTTTTACCACTTGCACAAGCCTTTTACCACCACTTTACCACTTTTTACCACAAAGTGGTAAAAAGTGGTAAAATATACCACTTTTTTACCACTTTTTATCACTTTATATCACTTTTTATCACTTTTTATCACTTTTTACCACCCTTAGACCTCTTTTACCACCTCGAGGTGGTAAAAAGGTGGTAAAAAGTGATAAAAAGTGGTAAATTTACCACCCCCGAGTTCCTAGTGGGCTTGACTCCCAGAGTCAACCCCAACAACTGGAGACCCTGCACCTGCCACAGGCACAGGGAATTCCACTGCTGCAGCAGCGTTATTGCAATCATTGAGTGGAAGCACCTCATCATTCCCAACCCCTTGCTGCTGTACAAGAGGGACACCCCCTTTACTATGTACAACTGTTCGTCCCACTAGGGGTGATTGACTATTTACAGGGGACAACATCTCAAGTCATGGCTTACCCACCTGGCCAGAGCCTGCTCCAGCAGACTTGGCCTGGTCTGGGCAGTCACGTCGCCAATGACTGGCCCGTCCTGCCACATCCAAAGCACTTGTCATCCTTCCCAGCAGCAGCCTTCTTCAGGCCACCCTGGTTCTGGCTGCTCTGACTGGCCTGGGTGCCTTGGCCCTGGCTCTTGCCTTGCCCTTGGCCACCCTTGTTCTGCTGACCACCCTGGTGACCACCAGCCTGCTGCTGACCCTTGCCTTTGGATCCCTGCTGCTGGCCCTTGCCACCCTGGTTACCATTCTGCCTGCGCCTGTTAGCCCTCTGACGCCTACTAGGTCTGGTTTCTCCCTGAGCACCCTGCCCAGGGGCGTCACCATGGACCTGATGAGCGGAGGCTGAAGGGGCACCAGTCACCTGGATTGCCTTACAAGCAGCATTGTCAGATGGACAGATATTGAAAATAACCTTTTGCAAGGCTGGCCACGTCCCATCTGTCTGATCAGCAAACATCCTAGCTGCATTTCTCCCATCCACACTCAGCCCCATGCGATCCAGGAAGTAATCTGCCACTGCTCTATCAGTCAGATTGAAGCCATGCTTGGCCCCCTTCTCCCTGATGCGTGTGAGCCGCTGCAGCTCCTCAGCTATTGTGCCCTTGATCTCAAAGGTATCATAGCTGAGCTTATAGTGATTAGTGAGGTTGAGTACCTTATCAGAAAACTCCTGACGTAGGCCCTCTAGGAACTGAGACCAAGTGAGCTTGTCCTTGACAGCCTGCCTAGCCTTGTCCCTTACCCTCTCACTTGAATCCCTATTAGTCGTGGATGTGTGGAATACCTGCACAAGGTTGACAGTGGGATCTACAGAGCATGAAACTAGCTCCATATCCTCCAACCACTTGTCTAGCTCTTCCTGTCCCACAGGAGGCTTGAGAGGCTTCTGGCCATTCATCACAGCCACAGCACTCATATGAGGTCTAGTCCCAGGCAAAGCACGAGGGTCACTGCCAATGACAGCAGCTCCTACTGGTGCTAATGGCGCAGGAACATGAGCTGCAGGAACACCAGACGGAGGCACACATGGTCTCTTACCAGGTGCTTGCCGTTCAGCATCATTCTGGCCCTCCCCCGTCAGCACCACGCCGTCGGTTGGCCACCCTGCACGCTCCTCCCCTTGTGCTACCTCTTTCCTCTTCCGGTTGGACGCCCTCCTGCCATTGACGCCCTCTGCCGTTGGGATTGCCTGTCCCTCTGGCACGACGTTGGCGGGGCTTCCCGTGTCTGCCCTTGCCTCACCCCCGCCATCCCCCGCTCGGGCGCTGCCGCCCCCGCGCGTGTTACGAAGCATTATAGAATACCACAGAAAACACACGCAGATATGGCCGCTGGAATCCACTCAGGCTCACGCACTTACTCCAGACGAGGCCGCCTCCTGGCTTGCACTCGCCTGCCCCTCCTCACGGTCTGGACGCTGCTCAACACCCTCAGCAACCGATGTGGCTGCTGCTGCCTCTGCGACAATCTGGAGGTCTGGGTTAAACTCTCCCAGCACGCAGGTCACAGGTCGCCCGTCTTCCTTGCGTTCGACTGGATGTTGTGTCTCGCCTGGGTTGCGATGCCAAGCAAGATTGCGCAACCACCGCTTACCGCCGCCGACCAGCTCGTTCTGCTCGCCTCGGCCGTAACGGTCGTACTCGTGAGTCGCCTCACGAGGTATATGCAGATCAGCTCTCTGCCTTGCCTCGTAGGTCTCGGTAGTGCCGTCGCCCTCGTTTATCTGCTGGGCTGAGCGCTTGACGGAGCCCTCTGGCTTGTCAGTCCACTCAAAATGGACGTCTTCAGGCGTCTTCTCGACCCCTGCGACAATCTCCACCTCCGGACCCCACGCAGTGGTGGTTTCCGGCCTCGGTGTATCAAGCCTTGAGTAGACCCCGAAAGGCTGCGTGGTAATATAAAACCTGTCTGCGTACCCTCTCGACTCTTGCAAAAGGACAGCAACAAGATTCTCAATGGTTTGGGCAAACACCTCTGCCGTGCTCCAAGGATTTACCGTCTCCCGAGCACGCGCGTTCCGGATGATGTCGGCGTCTGGTACCCCCTCTCCTAGCACTGCTGTCGCCACCCAGTGGTTAAACAGTCGGGTGCTGCCGAGCGCGGTTGCCACAATCTGGCTATAAGCGCCTCCCTGGCAAGGTCGAGACCGGCAAGCGTGATATGGGCGCCCTGATAAGCGACCTCCACACGATTAGCAGTTTCAGCTAGCGCGTCTCGTAGGCGCACCAACTCTTCCACCGCCACTCGCCCCGTCTCACCTGGAGAAATCACGACGCGAGCCCGTTTTATAATCGGGTCCGCCGCCGCTGGCCTGTTGCCTCCCCCACTCACCGCCACCCACCCCTCTTCTGCCAAGTGCCTCGCTACGTAGGCCGCTTGCACGAATGTTGGAGCGTTTGCTTGGTTACGGTATAGGGGAAAAACGCTTGCGCGTCTCTCTGCTCGTTCGCCTCACCAGCACCGTGGCTGCTTGACGATGAACCAGACATGAAAGCGTGGAAGCAATAGTACGATTTGCGCAGCAACTCGTCAGCAGAGCTTGTGAGCTCCTGGTCCTTGCCGGCTGGAATGACCCTAGGCTGCTGGCTAGCAACCTTTATCCTCACACCAGGCCTACGACCCTCGATAGGCTCGCCACTCGTCGTGACGACCAAGGTTCGTGTGTGAAGACGCTCGTTGCCTCGTTGAGCCTCGAGCTATATGCAACCTCGTTCCATCCTTGTTCCTCGGTCATGAGCAACGCTGGGCAACGCTACATTGCCAGAGCCTCGTATCGCTGCCTTGCATCCTCGTTGCAGGCAGCATACAGGAATCTCTGGCTATCCTGTGTCTAGGACAGCACAGGACCTGCCACAGTCCTGCAAGGACTTACATCCTTGCAGACCTGCTGGCTCAGTGGTTACTGGCTTCTACTAGCCACAGTACCGTTGAGCCCTCAGTACACTGTGTCCCAGTCACGTGAGAGTCCAGGCTAAGCCTGTGCAGGCACGGCCTGCCACGTGTCCTGTCCACTATGCCCTGAGTGTGCACCGCCCTCGCCCACCGGTCGGCAGTACTTCGGGACTTGATAACTTTCTCGTCCCTTGTCTGTTCTAGGCGGTTGACATGGCGTTGGAAAGGTCTCCTCAACCTGCATCCATCTAGCACATTGGTGCCCCAATATGCTAACTTCTTTAGAGTCCACAAAGCCTGCATTAAACATGACGTTCGGGGCAAACGCATATATATACGAAGTATGGGTCTGCCAAGCCTGACGCAGCCTTGAAATTGGTCGGAAATATGCGGTAGCTCAGGAAAAAAAAGTTGCAGCGGTAATGAAGAAAGTCGTTCGGTCAAAGTCTTTACAATTAAAAAATGCATCGTTTATGATGGAAACCCCGATCTTAGCTCGTCGTCTGTCCCAACTCAGTCCTCACAGGAGGACTGAGTTGACAATTTTCAACCGCGTGTAGCGACTAGGTGGGGGGTCCATCCCAAATGTTTTGATGTGGATCGGGGGTGTACTAGATGTCATTTTGTTGGCAAAAATACTGCAGATGTGAAAACTTGACGCGAACACCTGAAAATTACACGCTCGTTGGGCACCCCCTCGCGAATTTGCATTTTTCGGGATAAGAACGAGTGGGAAAAATTCAATCAAATCCTGGTGCATGAAGAAAAAATATAGGCATGTAAACAATAGAGTTCTTTATCAATAGAAAAAAACTGGGCTCGATTTGGCCACTGCAACTGCCTGAAACAATTTAAAAACTCTCAGTCCTCAGCCGAGGACAAGGGCTTGCTGGCACTATGCCAGCATGCTACCATTATTCCAATGTCCATATTATGCCATGTAGCCATTTAAATGACCCATGCTCACACAAAAAACATCTACAAACCTGCAGGGCTCAATAAAACATGCTAGGAGGGCCTTGCAAGTCGCTTACGGAGCTGAAAAACGTCTACATGCTAGCATGCTAGCACCTAGTTTTCATTATCCCAAGCACCTAGTGCTGATAATGATAACCTGCCTATATAAACAATATTAGGCAAATTCAGCGCCTGCTTGGCCCTGCAGCTGTCTGGGCGCGGGTGGCCCTCTTGGCCGCCCACTTCCTGCCAGCCTCGCTGCGCTCGGTGAGGGGCACCATGGCCCTCTGCTTGCCCTTCAAGGCGTTCAAGCCGGGGATCTTGCCTGGCGGGGCATGCCAGGCAGCGAAGCACTCGCGGTGCAGGGCCACGTTGCATTCTGGGCACCAGAAGTCAGTGCGAGGAAGGCGAGGCTCCCCAGGCTTGGGCTTGGGCTTGGTGGCAGTGCACACCTCACACTGTGCCTGCATGCGTTCCTCGCCCTTGAATGGGATGCGCTCGATGGTGGTGTGTGTGCCGGAGTGCCGCCCACCACGTCCGGGCATCACAGCCACGCCCACGCTGTCGATGGGCAGTGCGGCACCATCCCACTTGTTGTGCATCAGCTTGGTGGCCAGCTTCAGGTGGAAGTCCATGTGAGACATGGCCTCATCCGGGCCACCCGCCAGCAGGGTGTGGATGTTGTGCGCCTGGCTGACCGTCTCGGACAGCATGCCAAAGAATGGCCGGTGGAACCACATCTGCGTGGGCAGCACAGACTCCCTGCCAGCCGTTAAGAATGTACTCCAGCACAAGTACATTTTGAGTTTTTCCAAGTTTCTTGTTTTTTGCTTGTTTCAAGTTCAGTTTTGCATAAAAAGTGTCCCCATAGCCCCTGGATCTCATCTGGAGGTAGTTGAACTAGTATATGCTACAATATACTAGGTTGTACTATTTTCTACTACATTTATACTATAATGTACTAAATTGAACTACATATGAACTAAATGTAACTGTGATTGATGCCCCTGTAACGTCTCCCAATGCTCAATAACAGGTCTGGCCACCATTGGTGACCTCCTAGAGCCATTCACAGCTGCATTTCGTGGATCACCGCACAAAAAAAAAAAGTTTTACTTAGCCTTATCAACATGGGAATGAGGGCTTTGGTGTGCAAACATGCATGTGTGCTAAAAATTGGACATTCTGACACTGCGCGAGAGTCTGGTAATACTTAAGCACTTCAGGTCATGATCGAAGTATAGAATGAACTGATGCAAGCAATCAAGCATTATGCAAGGAATGGAATGCTGCAATGAATTTTAGCAGTAATACTTGCAACTAGGGAACACACGATAAAGTCACGAATCTGACATGCATTGTGCCGTCATGGCACATGCATGAACATGTACACGAACAGAGGATCACGCGGACGCCCACGTGCACGCGCATGGCAATCCCCATGCCCCCCCCCCCACACACACACACAAGCCCCAACTCCAAACATTGCACCAATGACCCACCCACCCAAACCCAACCCCAGCCCCCCTGACCCCCCAACGCCCATGCACACGCCCATGCCCCCGCCCCGCCCCCGCCCCCGCCCCCGCCCCCGCCCCCGCCCCCGCCCCCGCCCCCGCCCCCGCCCCCGCCCCCGCCCCCGCCCCCGCCCCCGCCCCGCCCCCGCCCCCGCCCCCGCCCCCGCCCCCGCCCATGCCCATGCCCCTGCCCCCGCACCCGCCCATTCTCACCCACGCCCACGCCCACGCCCACGCCCACGCCCACGCCCACGCCCATGCCCACGCCCACGCCCACGCCCACGCCCACGCCCACGCCCACGCCCACGCCCACGCCCACGCCCACGCCCACGCCCACGCCCACGCCCACGCCCACGCCCACGCCCACGCCCACGCCCACGCCCACCCTAGCCTCACCCCTACTCCAAGCCACAATTATACCCAAAGCCACAGCCAGAAGTAGAGCGCAGCTGCAACAATAGCAGACGTAGCTGAGACACACACCTACCCACGCCAACGCCCACGCCCACGCTCACGCCCACGCCCACGCCCACGCCCACGCCCACGCCCACGCCCACGCCCACGCCCACGCCCACGCCCACGCCCACGCCCACGCCCACGCCCACGCCCACGCCCACGCCCACGCCCACGCCCACGCCCACGCCCACGCCCACGCCCACGCCCACGCCCACGCCCACGCCCACGCCCACGCCCACGCTCACGCCCACGCCCACGCCCACTCCACGCCCACTCCCACGCCCACGCCCACGCGCACGCGCACGCCCACGCCCACGCCCACGCCCACGCCCATGCCCACGCCCACGCCCACGCCCACGCCCACGCCCACGCCCACGCCCACGCCCACGCCCACGCCCACGCCCACGCCCACGCCCACGCCCACGCCCACGCCCACGCCCACGCCCACGCCCACGCCCACGCCCACGCCCACGCCCACGCCCACGCCCACGCCCACGCCCACGCCCACGCCCACACCCACACCCACGCCCACGCCACGCCCACGCCCACGCCCACGCCCACACCCACGCCCACGCCCACGCCCACACCCACACCCACGCCCACGCCCACGCCCACGCCCACGCCCACGCCCACGCCCACGCCCACGCCCACGCCCACGCCCACTCCCACGCCTACGCCCACGCCCACGCCCACGCCCACGCCCACGCCCATGCCAACGCCCACGCCCACGCCCACGCCCACGCCCACGCCCACGCCCACACCCACGCCCACGCCCACGCCCACGCCCACGCCCACGCCCGCGCCCATGCCCACGCTCACGCCCACGCCCACGCCCACGCCCGCGCCTGCGCCCACCCTAGCCTCACCCCTACTCCAAGCCACAAATGCACCGTAAGCCACAGCCAGAAGTACAGCACAGCAGCGACAATTGCAGACTTAGCCCAGACACACACCTACCCACGTCAATGCCCCTGCCCAGAGACTCGCGGCCTCATCCCACCCCCCTGCACGAACAGTTCCCAAACAAAAGAAAAGGCAAACAAAAGGAACAAGAGTAGCAAGCTGCATTGCGAGCACATATGCCAGTTCTGGTGCACATGCCAGGCCGAAAGCAACTCATGATTGCCCCTGCCCCTGCCCCTGCCCCTACCCCTGCCCCTGCCCCTGCCCCTGCCCCTGCCCCTGCCCCTGCCCCTGCCCCTGCCCCTGCCCCTGCCCCTGCCCCTGCCCCTGCCCTGCCCCTGCCCCTGCCCCTGCCCCTGCCCCTGCCCCTGCCCCTGCCCCTGCTCCTGCCCCTGCCATCACCATTCTAACCACCACACATTACGAAAAGCAAGAAGAAATTATAATAATAAGAAGAAGAAAAATAATAATAATAAACAAGCACAAAGTTGACTGCACATGCGACTGTACCAGTAGGCACGTAGCAAATTTTAGCTGCAGCTTCAATTTCAACTTCATTGCAATTGCAAGTGTGACTGCATGTGTAATTGCACTACCAATGCCTAATGCCCACTGCATGTGCCCAGTGCGAATGCAATTCAAAAGCAACATGCAATCGAAATTACAGCTGAAGCCGGCTATTAACAAAGATATTTAAAGCAGTTGTTAACTACAGAGACCCAATGAAAATGCAAATGCAATGAAAAAGCAACAGAAGTTGAAGCCACTGCCACTCTACCTGCCGACAGTAACACCACCGCCAGCACCCACTCATATCCCAACGACAAGGAAATAGAATTGCCCAAAGCCAGACATACATTGGGACGCATAAGCAAACGGCAACGCAAGCGCACATGCAAATGTATACGCAAAGGCAAAGGCAAAGGCAAACGCAAACGCAAACGCAAACGCAAGCTTGTCATGTACCTACGCTTAACTGCAAACGCAAACTGTGCACGAAGCAAAAAGATTGGATGGCCAAGATCATGGCAAATACGAGGGCCGAAAACAATCCAACTTCATCTAAATGTCCGAAATCCTCACGACGTTTCGATGCGCGCTTGAATGTCGAAGGCCTGCGCCGATTATCGATCATAAGTCGAATGTGTAATTGTCGGCTTATGAGAACTGCTTTGCGACAGTATCACGTCAGGCCGTTCCTGTGCAGCCATTTTCCCTGTGCAGCGGGTGGACAACGTTCACTTTCCGCATTATTCATGGCTATCGAAGTTAATTCTTACCGACCCCGGCTGCCATGGCCACTGGCCACGCATATCAAGTTCAGGTATTCCCGACCTGTAGCGCAGCAGATTTCTGTCGGAAGGCATCCTAAGCATCGTGATAAAAGAAATCCGAACAATAGACATTCATGCTGCATCTAAGGACATTATGGCATTTGTATATACTGCAAGTACATGTATCGACATTGCCGTGATTGCTAACCCCGACTCACCATGAACAGGAACTTTCCCTCTGCCTCCATGAAATGTACTTCGTGAAATGTACTGTAATACATATGATGTACTACGATGATAATCATCCCAGCAAAGCCATAGCACACCTTCCGTTTCGACCGCCATGTCGGCCACTAGTCCGGATAGCTCAATGTGCACCTGACCTTGACACTAATCGCACAAACAGCCACAATTTTGCAAGCAAGAAGACATGGCTACCTCGGCATTTCATGAAATGTACTTCGTGAAATGCATTTCGTGAAATGTACTAAGGAACGTGATTGGCCGGCGTTCGCTCGCCAAATCTCGCAAAATGTACTAAGGCACGTGATTGGTCCCGCAAAATGTACTAAGGAACGTGATTGGCCGGCGAAGATTCTGTTTGCTGCAATTAAAATTCCCTACAGAATCTTCGCCGGCCAATCACGTTCCTTAGTACATTTTGCGGGACCAATCACGTGCCTTAGTACATTTTGCGAGATTTGGCGAGCGAACGCCGGCCAATCACGTTCCTTAGTACATTTCACGAAATGCATTTCACGAAGTACATTTCATGAAATGCCGAGGTAGCCATGTCTTCTTGCTTGCAAAATTGTGGCTGTTTGTGCGATTAGTGTCAAGGTCAGGTGCACATTGAGCTATCCGGACTAGTGGCCGACATGGCGGTCGAAACGGAAGGTGTGCTATGGCTTTGCTGGGACATAATCGTGGCTATCTGCTTCCTGGCTTTCGCTATCATGGTGATGGGACACCATGGGAAGCGCAAGTTCGCAGCCATAGTGCTAAGCGGCAGCACCCATGCCGGCAGCCTAGTGACCGACGAGACGTTCGACTGTAAGTGCGGCCACGAGTGCATGAAGCCCATTAGAATATCACATCTCCAGGCATTGCGAAGCGCCTGGTTTTCGCCCGGGCGGAAGCAAGAGGACAGGAAGGCGGCGATAAAGCAGCAGCTGCACCAGGGGGGGTACGACGCCATAACCACGATGTCGTCATCTACTCGTCACAAGTTCGTTCATGGCGCTGGTTTTCGGTTCGTTCTCGACGGGGGAGTCAAGGATATGAACATAGGGTTTGTGACCCCTTTTCACTTTCGCGTTTCACTTTCGAGGCGGCCTTCAGGCACTGCCTGAAAATTAGCAACCACGTTTGGAACTCTTCGGACCACCTGTGAAACTAATCACATTTGATGATGTGCTGGCGGGCCTGGGCATCGCATTTGAGCATTACTTCGAGCAGGGCTCAACAAGCTCGATTCGCCAACTCAACCCGAAGAAGCCCTAAGCTGCGGTAAGACATATATTTGTGTGGATGGCTCTTGATATCATGCTGAATTTCTAGTCTTCTCTAGGTGGACAGTTCATGTGCAGCCATACAGGTCATCCATGTGTGTTTTAACCATGTTGCATGTGCCACAGATATTATGAGCAGTATTTACTAAGTGTGCTGGAGTCGTTGTTGCATGCTTGTTGTATTTCACAGTTCACGCCTGCATGAACGCATCGTTGATACTAATGATTATTCATATTGCATGACTGTTCTATTGGGGACGCCGCGCTTGATGTCACAACGTGGCCGAAAGGGTGCATCCACCGCTGACGGCCGGTGGGTGAAATCGATGGACGCATTTCCGAAGAAGCCAGCCGCGGGCCACACCCATGGCGCGGGCGGGGGCGCGGGCGGGGGCGGGGGCGGGGGAGAAGGCGCGGGTGCGGGCGCGGGCGCCACCCAAGACGCGGGCGCGGGCGCGGGCCCGGGCGGGGGCGGGGGCGGGGGCGCAGGCGCCGGCGCGGGTGCGGGCGCGGGCGCCACCCAAGGCGCGCGCGCGGGCGCGGGCGGGGGTGGGGGCGCAGGCGCCGGCGCGGGTGCGGGCGCGGGCGCCACCGCCGACTTGGATGATGAGCCAGCAACCGAAGCCGAGAGGGAGAGGCACCGCTCTTCGAAGGTGTTCGATCTCGAAGTGTTTTGGGGCCCGGATATGACCGTGTATGTCCGCTGGCGCCTAGCCGCATCGGAGACGTTGGTAAATGCACCGGTGAACAAGTGGCAGCCCACAGGGCCTAATGGCGAGGCTTGTGACGGGGTCACGCCCATTGGGTACACCCCGCAGGGAGATCCTGTCTATGGGTGCCTCCTCATAGAGCGTGGCAAGGCCCCCAAAGGAAGTCCTGGTCTAGTGCCGCTTTTTGAATGGGACGAGGGCGGTGCCAGGAGATGTACCTGCGCTAGCCTTCACAGCCTTTTTCCTGACATCGTCGCCGCTGAGAAGCAGCAGTTGCTGGACGGATGGATTGAGCAGGTGCCAAAGTCCGTGGAGGATGTGCGTGCCAACAACGAGAATCTGTTCGACATCATGGAGCAAAAGCTCAAAGAGAAGCGTGAACTGCAAGCGAACAAGGCGGTACCCTTACCGCTGCGATCTGCAGGCGACCAGTCGGTTGCGCGGGCAACACGAGCACTGAGGCTGCCCATAAAACAAGTAATCTCACACGTCGCTTGCCCTGCCCGCGAGATTCAAGCGCAGATCAACCGCGCATGTGCGCCCGCTGCGCGAGGGAGCACATCAACGGCAACGCCCGCTTTGCGCACACTGATTTCCGGCAGGCACACCTTCAAGGTGAATGGAAGCCTCATACGACGCAGCGACCTACTCGTTGTTAAGCGGCCAGCCGTCACCTGCGGGCAGGGAATGCCGTGGGCACCACACATGCTGGTGAAGGTCCTTGATCTGGAAGGCGATCGCACGGAGCGTGACAGCATTGTCGCCTCTCCTTACTACGCACCGTCGTGGACGGGCCAGTTTTCTAGAGTGACATTAGGTGGCGGCAGCGCAGGGATGACGGTCCCCATTTCTGATGTACACCTGCAGCACTGGACAGTGGGCGGTACGGCAGAGGTGCACCAGCCTGAGCTGATCAGTACCGGCAAACTGTCAGCTGCCACGGTGGCGGCGTTGAAAGAGCACCCGCAGATTGACTTTGAGCATTACAAGACTGCCACCGCCGCCAGGGCAGCAGCAAAGGATGACTGCAATGCCTACTTTGCCGAGCATGGAGCACGTGCGCTTATCGGGATGCGCCTGTGTGCCCTGTTTCCGGGGATAGCGAGGAAGAGGGAGCGCTTCCATGGCTGGGTCACTAAGGTTCAGGAAAGGGGAGGTCACCTGCTCATCAAGGCGATGTGGGCTGATGGGCAGTATGAGGACTATCATGCCCTGGCGGAGGTGACGCAGTTCGTGTGCGGCTGCCCACACCCAGTCGAGGCATTTGGCCGCGCTCGCTTCTTTCCACAGGAGCTAGGCTGGCACCGTGAACGCAGGTGATGGCACCCACATAGACGATGCCGTCCCTGCTGTGCACAGTGACAGTGAAGGCGGGGAGGAGGAGGAAGAGGGAGAGAAAGAGGGGGAGAAAGAGGGGGAGGAGGAGGGGGAGGAGGAGGGAGAATGGGAGGGGGAGGGGGAGGAGGAAGAGGGAGAGGGAGAGGGAGAGGAGGATGCGGAATGGGAGCCGGGGATGACTGGTAGATGAGACGGTGCCATCTACCGGCGCATGGAATGAAGTGGTAGACAAGTTTACTCATGGTTGTCGGCAAGTAGAGCATGCACGCCTGGCCTAGCTGAATTTAAATCAATGAGTTGAGTTTGGAGAGGCTGCATTTTGCTTGGATGAAGAATGTGTTAGCATGGCCAAACTTTTATGGCTTGTAGCCAAATCCTCTTGGGGTATGTGCACAGTGTACTAGCGGTGTTGTGCAATTGCGAGGATTCCTGTCTTGTAGCGATGTGGCCTCTCACCCTGCAGCCTGGTAGATGTGATGGCATGCAGCCACCCATCATTGGTCATCCGATCTGGTGTGATTTGCATTTGCACACCTTGTATTAAGGCCATGATATGATGATGTCTTGTTATTTTTAATGTGTATATGCGAAAAGAGGCATAATATGCTTGTATATAGTGCTAGCAAATGTCACTACCTTTACCTATGCCTGACCTTACAAGTTGAGGATGGTCTAATGTAGTGGCAAACAGGTTATTTACAACAATTCACAGTTTTCTGACATAGTTTGAGGCAACTATACTTACCAAAATGCTTGAAAAAGGCAAAAATTGCACCATTTATGCTAGCAAACGTCACTATTTTGAGATCAAACTGGGCCCAAACTTGGCCCATGGTCTAATCTAGTGGTGTTAGGTTGCTTCCAACATTTCATAGCTTTCTGACATAGTTTGATATTGTTTAGTAGCTTACACTGAGCAAAATGCTTGAAAATGGCAAAAAATGCACCATTTATGCTAGCAAACGTCACTATTTTGACGTCAGACTGAGCCCAAACTTGGCCCATGGTCTAATCTAGTGGTGTTTAGGTTGCTTCCAATATTTCATAGCTTTATGACGTAGTTTGATATTGTTTAGTAGCTTACACTGAGCAAAATGCTTGAAAATGGCAAAAAATGCAGTATTTATGCTAGCAAACGTCACTATTTTGAGTTCAGATTGACCCCAAACTTTGTGCATGGTCTATTCTAGTGGTAATTAGGTTGCTTGCAAATATCCATGATGGTTTGACGTGATTTAGTACTGTTTCCTATTTATTACTATTTAATTTAACAAAAAATGACAAAAATGTACCTTTATTGCTAGCAAATGTCACCAAGATGACGTCCGATCGATACCAAACTTTGTACGAGGTCTATTTTGGTTGCAAACATCATGCATGACAATTTTCAGCATAAAAAGACAAACTTCGGTACGAAGTACATTTTGCGTGCTGGAGTACATTCTTAATGGCTGGTAGGGACTGCACATTGTATTCGGCGCAATGCATGTCCTTGATGTCGACGGCCTTGTACATGGACCAGTACAGCACCACGTGGTATGGAGCCGGCACTTGCACGCGGTCAGCCGTGCGACCTCCGTGGCGCGACACCATGACCTGCTTGATGGGGACGCCGCTGCCACACAGCCACACAAGCTGGCGGTCCTGCCACCCGACCACGCTGACCCCGGTCTCCTCGTTGTACGCCCAGCACCACCAGCCCTGCGCCGGCTTCCTCGGCACCAAGGCCTTCAGCTCAGCCCACGGGATGCCCTTCCGGTTGGTCATGATCGTCCCCACGCTGTCATGCCCCTTGGCAGCAAGGCGGACAGCGTTCTCCACGCCCGTGTAGTAGCGGTCGGTGGCCACGGTGCAGCCCTCCCGTGGAAGCGTGTCGCTGAGGCGCTGCGTGACCGCGGTGACATGGCCCACTTCTGGCAGCTTGTCGTATGTCTCGGCGTGCCAAATGTACCCGAGGTGGATGTCGCAGAGGCAGTATTTCCGGATGTGGAACTTGTTTGGCTTGTCCTTGCAGTAGCAACGGACTGGACACATCTGGTGGCGCGTCTCAATTGACCGCTCGTCCAGGGCCATGTGCCCCGAGGGGACGAAATACTTCTTATACTGGCCATTAAGGAAGCGCTCCAGCCAGTCGAGTTGCCACAGACGGTGCTCACGAGTGCGGGGGTCTGCAGGCCTCTGGGTGCTGTCGCGGAAATGGAGGAACCGGGTAATCTGCTGAAACCGTTTCAATGTCATGTACCGGTTGAGGCGAGCTCCACCAAGGATGCCCAGGTCTGCCTCTTGGAAATAAAGAGGTACAGAGGGCAGCTTGCACACGCCCATGGTAAGCACGATGGCCAAGTACTTCCCAAACTCATGCACAGTGAGGTGGTCCCATGTTCTTCCCCCCTCATCCTCCTCATCCTTCTTGCTGGCAGCATAGCGATTGATCTCGGCGACGATGGGCGCCAGAGTGTCCTGGATTACCATGAACAGGGTCCATATGTCCAGCAGCTTCCATGCACCAATCCTGGTGGGGATGTTCTTGGTAGAAGCCGGCGTTGCAATACCTTGCGGGTTGATTGCCGGCCCCTTGCCTGCTGCCGGCTCCCCTACGCCCCATCGCCAGCCATCCTGTGTCACAGGCTCAGCCTCCTCGTCGCTGCCCTCATCATGTGGGCGAACACGCACATCCGCTGCCTCCAGCTCATCCTCGTCATCAGACTCGACGAGATCAGGCACCTCGTCGGGGTCAGCGCCTGCTGGCATGGAATCACGTCGCTTCCGGGTGCGTTTGGGCTTGGAAGCAGCCCCGGAAGGTTTCGGAGGTCGCCCTCGCCCGCGGCCAGTGGCACCGCGCCCGCCACGCCCTCGCTTTGGGACGAAATCGCCATCATCGCCATCAGACGCGGGGTCGTCGTCATCGCCCTCATCTGGCCCCCCTCCGGATCTGGCATTGGTTCGTCATCTGACGACGGGGGGGGGGCTGTCGGCATTCCCCGAGGTTGGGGTGCTACTGAGCGACGTTTCCTCGCCGGCAGCGTGGTCCAGAATGTACTGTCTTGAAAAATCATACTGCGTTTCATCATCAAATAAGACTGTAAACTGCGCTCCCCGGGACTTTTTGCCCGTGACCTTGCCACACAACACCGCGCTTGCAAAATTAGCACCGTAATTCGACTTTGCCCAATTTATTCCGAACTCTGTCGCCTTTACTTTCACTTTAAACCCTATATCTATGCGTATTTCTGGGCCTACTCCACTGCCGGTCTCCGCCATTGCTGACCGTGCATCGTCGTCGTCAGTCGCAGTCGTCCCTTTTTGGTACCGTTTTTCGCCCAAAATTTTTTAGGGTACCCTAGTTACCCCCCTACAGATGAGGGTCAAAACAAAATCCAAAAAAATCGCAAAAATATGTCCCAGAAACATCTTTTCACGTAGTATTTGAATAAATTTAGAGAGAATTTTTTTGACAAATATTCCGACCAGGGCGAATTTTCTACAAACCTCAAAAACTCGGTCCTCGGTAGAGGACTGAGATCGACTCAGTCCTCCGCTGAGGACCAGAGACAGACGACGAGTTAGGGCGCACTTCATCGGGAAAATTTTTTGCTGCGGTCAGGTGCATGGGGTCGAGAGAAAATCTGCGACCATTCAGGCACCCACCTATGAATGACGCAACATGCTGTTCGATTCCGCAAATTTTATGGCGAAAAAAAAAAAGTGGTGGATCTAATAACACCTTAGGAGGATAATCGTAAAATTTCAGCCTTGATATTGCCTTTATACACGCTCAGCATCGCCTGCCAGACCGCCATGCCTGTCGCCCGGAATTCGGTCACTTTCGTGCACGCGCACACCAAAAATCGCATTTGGCGCCACTTTTCGGGTACCGCTTACGAGGGCAGATTTTGGCGCGGCTCGTACCGTTGTGGGCCACCCCCCTCAAAGTCCAGCACCACGATGTCAGGCCGGTGGTTGGGGGAATAGAAGGCAGCGCCATCCGCATCCTCGGACCGGATGTTCGCGTGGGGGAAAACCGACCGAATCATGGCGAGCACCACCGTCAGGAGGACAGTGTGCAAATACAAATACCAATTCTGATTCTGTTGGCCCCCCATGCAGGAAAGGTAGTGAGTCCCCGTGGGATCCAGCGGCTGCCCACAGCTACCACAAGGCCGCCCGGCCGGAACAAGAGGCTGCGGGGCAAATAGCTGGTGCCGGAGCGCCACCGAGTAGTGGCTAGGAGCCAAGGCGAATGGGGGGGCCATGGGAAGAGCACGAAGCATGCCTATATAATGGGACCCCCGGCCATGGATGTTGCATTAAGAATTTAGCCATGCTACTATGCCTACGCAGAGAGATGCTCTCTGTCGAGAAGCCATGCACTAGCTCTTGTATAGTCATGATGATCTTCCCCACCTATGACGGGCTCCCCTTAGCTGGGAGTTGCCCGAGACTCTGGGTGGTGCAGGTGCCCTAGTGCACCTACATAGAGCAAGTGTTGTTTACATTCCCACCCTTGCAGGAAGTAGCCTAGATTGTAATATAGGCCATATGCCCCTTCTCAGGGATATGTGCTACATATTCTCCCAACGGAGTTATGTTACAATTCAATTCAATTCAATTAATTCAATGCCCACCCCTACCCCCTATGTTGCCTTTTACCAACGGTACCCCTATGGGCTGTACTGGGTGTAGTAACTGCTGGTATACCCACCCAAATGATGACCCCAATGGCTCAAACTGTTCAGCAACTTATTGTTTATCATCCCTGAAGTGGTAAGTGCCTAGGTCTTATAACACAATTCAAAATTATGCTTATTCTACCAAAAATGAAAACGCGCGTCTTGACCCCCCTGACTTTGACGGCAGTAATACATGGCCTACACCATGTACCCTGCACCATGTACCCTGCATATATGTATGGTAATAAAATATATGTTCATTGAGAATGATAGATTACGGAGGTGAGATAGGCATGCAACATAAGGAAAAACCCGATAACTGGGAGAATAACCCTGAACAAATTAATAGTAATCTGACACAGACATCCAAGGATCACGCCAGCGGCACAAGGTACAACTAACTATACATCACAAAACTACACGCAGCAACAGCGCTGCCGGCCCAGGTGCCATGCAGGCCTGGAAGGGATCTAGACCGCATGGGTCGCGACAAAGTCGGCCCGGGTGCGGCGGAATAACACATCAGCCACGGTGCGAGTGCCGGAGGGCGAGTGACAGGCCTGCGCTGCCGCCAATACGAGGACCACGTGCGGGCCGACCACGGGGCGGTCTGACCCTCGAGGTCGAGGCGGTCTTCACGGCGCTGGCAGCACTCGTGGAAAAACTCCGCTGTCTTGGGGCCCATGGCCCCGAACTCCTCAAGGACAAAGGGGATGACCCGGTGGGGCCCCACGTTGCCGTAGGAGGCAAACTTGTCGCGCTCAGCCACAGCGGCAGCAGCGCCGGCATCCACAGCCGCCCGGAGGATGTGGCGACCGGAAAGCGGCCGAGCCACGGAGACATCGATGAGCAGGTGGCAACCCTGCCCGTCGTAGTCAAGCACGGTAATGTCGGGGCGGTGGTTGGGTGAGTAGAGGGCGGCCCCATCCGCGTCCTCGCACTTGATGGTGGAGTGGGGAAAGACCGACCGAACCATGGCACACACCACCCGGAGGAGAGCGGTATGGAGATAGAGGAACCAGTTCTGGTTCTGCTGGCCACCCATGCACGCGATGTAGTGCGTCCCAGTAGTATCCAGAGCAAGCCCGCAGCTGCCGCAGGACGCACCCGCCGTGATGAGAGGTTGCGGGGCAAAGAGCTGGTGGCGGAGAGCGATGGCGTAAAGGGCCGGAACCAGTGTGAACAAAGGGCTCATAGGGAGGGCCCGCAGGAATGCGGACCCCACGCTCCCCTCAAGGGAAACGGAGTGAAGCCAAGCCTTCCCCTGATCGTTCAAGCTCGCATGCAGACCCATCCAGTCGGCACAGTGTAGTATACCCGCGTAGGTCTTTTGTTGTTTTTCATGAACGCAGGCAGGGAAGACACTAGGACTGACGACAGTGGACACGCCGGGCGTGCCCCGGGGCAGGCGACGGTGGACGGCCTGAGCGGGGCGGACGAGGTCGTGCAAGCCTGCTGGATCCCGAGGTAAGAATCCTGCACAGCCTGCACAAAGGGGAATTAAGGGGGATGGGGTGACCAAGTCGGGAATGGCGCTGACGGCGCTGGGGACCAACCGGCGGATCTCCGCCCAGGCCTGAGCAACAGAGCCAAGGAAGGGGGCGGGGGCGAGGCGGGCGGCGCGGGTGAGCCCACACCCGCCCATGCGGCAGGGGAGGGTGGCCAAGCGCATGGAGTGAGCTGGCAGGCTAGGGCCAGGGAGGAGCACCTGCAAGGCGGCCTGAATGCGCTCGTCATGGCCTTCCGCGGCAAGCCGCACCAAGTGGGGGGGAGCGCCACGGAGCCAGTGAACCACCCGCGGGTGGGCGCAAAACCACTGTCAGGAGGAGCCCTTTGGTCTGGGGGTCCTTGAGGCGCGCCCAAGTCTCGAGGACATGGGTGCGCTGTTCCACGGTGGCCCGGAGCTCCTCTTCGACGTAGTCAGGGTCACCCACAGGGACGCCCAGGCACGAGAAACCACGCGCCCGCGCCATGCAATGCCCCCGGGATAGCCGCGGGGAAGCCAGAGCAGTCCCCCTGGGGCGAAAAGACTGCACACTTGGGGAGGGTGAGCCGAAGGTTGATGGCAGCCATGGCCACTTCAAGGGCAGCAAGGGCGGCAACCACAGCGTCGGCCGGGCCAAGGGCATGGATATCGTCCATATAGGCGAGGAGCACGACATCCGGGTGCGCAGCGTGGACACCTTGGAGAGCCTTGTGCAGCGGGGCAGACAGGTAAAAGGGGCCGAGGGGGTCACCTTGCTGGGTTCCCGTGCGGGAAGCGATGTCGGCGAACGTCCCATCCTCCATGAGGAAGGAGAGTTGAGTGGGTTTGCCGTAGCAGGCTGCTGTCCACGCAAGAAGGTCAGGGAACGCCTCGCCGACCCTACCAGCCATTTAGAATGTACTCCAGCACAAGTACATTTTGAGTTTTTCCAAGTTTCCTCTTTTTTGCTTGTTTCAAGTTCAGTTCTGCAAAAAAAGTGTCCCCATGGCCCCTGGATCTCATCTGGAGGTAGTTGAACTAGTATATGCTACAAAATACTACATTGTACTAGTTTGTACTACTTTGTACTACATTTTTACTATAATGTACTACATTGAACTACATTTGAACAAATTTTAAGGCTGCTATGCAGTTGTCTAGTGTTCCAGACCCTTGAAAAACAGGTTTTGCCGCCTCTTTCGGCTCCCCGACCCTGCTCGCGCCCAGATTCGCTACACGAAAACTGTCGCAGCCACCGGACTAATGAGGCAATCCTGCCCCCCATTGCGCCTTGCGATCACATGTAATCAAGCAAGCATGTCATGCATACTGGTGTTGTCATAATTCATCTTGTAGCGATAAGCAAGTATTAAGTGAGACAGCTATATAATCAGGGACCATAGAAAGCGCCTCACAATCATGACACATGCACATGGCAAAATAGCAACTTCATTGTGGCAAAACTCTTGAAACTCACCAAACATCACCAACCACAAATTATATTGTTGCCTTTTATTAAGAGAGTTTTGAACAAGGCAAGTTGCAACACCCGGTTTCCAACCATGATGGACTGTGGGCACACATATTCCATGCATGGCTATCTTGATGAAAGAGCCCGTGAGCTTTACTCTTAGTTTGCACATGCATAGTCCTAGTTGTCATGCCATTCTTGATGCATGATACATGTATAATCAATGCCTGCGCGAAAACATGAGCCACAAAACATATGGTGTAAGACAATGTACAGCATCCTGCAAACATATCGCTCACCTGTGCTCCTTAATGAGCAGCACTTAACAAGACATCCCACCATGCCTCATAGACCTTGATAAGCATGGCATCGATAGCCAAGCTACTAATCTAGCGCCGTTGCTTCTTCATGGAATACTCCACTGCTGGATAAGCGGGCTGCAAGTGCACCACGTTCTGCGCGAGAGATGTGACAGGCACCATCGTGATTGATTCAGAGTCGAAGTACTGCTGGTGACCTGCCGGTGGGGTTAGCACGAAAGCAGTGCCCTGCCCACTGTTACTGTATGTCGAGCGGCTTGTCACTGGAGGTGCATGCCGGTGGTATTCAACCTCAGGGTCCAATGCCGTGCGAAGTGTCACGGGAGCTGCCTGCCTGTGGTATCCGCCTCCTGCAGCAGTGTACACCACCCGCTGATCGTCCACATATGTCACAGCCCTGGGCTGAGCCATGGCTGCATCATAGTGCAGCACCCTCTGGGGACTCGACCGTGTTGAATAATGATGCCCTTGCTGCTCCAGCCCGTGACTGGAGTCACTGGCTGGAGTACCAGGGACCACCAACGGAGTACGGTACTCGCGCTCCAGTCGCTCCACCCGCTCCCGCAGCTCCTTGACCTCCTTTCGCATGTCAGGGGTAGCGGGCGCCTCAACTTTTGGTGGTGACTGCTGCGCAGCAACAACCTCCTGCCCCTTTTTCTTCCTGCTCCCCACCGTTGCTGGTGCTGCAGCTGTGCCTTGAAGTGTGGCCAGCTTTGCATTTATAGCTGCGTGCTCCTGCTCCACCCTGGCCAGCCTCCCCTCAGCTAAGCCAAGCTTCTTGGCCAGAGCGGGCAGCGACTCGACAGCCTGGCTCCCCCGCTTTGGCTTGGTGCGACCGCCCCCGAGGATGCTTTTGATATCGGTTTGAGCCTCGGCCATTGCCTCCCTCAAGCCATCATACTCCTTCTTGACCTCATCCAGAGACGAGCGCAAGTCGGATAAGTCGGCATCACCAGCAGTCACCATGGGAATGGCAGCATCAGCAACCACAGGTGGAATGGCATGCTTAGATGCATTGGTGCAAGTGCGAACATGCTTCTCGCGCTTCACTGGTGCATGCTCCTGCTTGACCCTCCCCTTCTTCTCGGGTGGCGAGCCGTAAGACTTGTCTGACCTGTTGTCACCGCCATCCCCGCTGCTGTTGTGCGGTGTCATGTCGTCGTCCTGAGTCCCTTCAGCTGCCCTTGAAGATACGGCAGGGGGTGCACATAGCAGGGGCACCGAGGGGAGTGAGGCAGGAAGTGGTGTGCTTGGCGGCGGCGCTGGGAGTGTGGCAGGGGGTGTAGACGCTGGCACCTTGTAGCCGACAGCCTGGATGTTGGGCAAGGAGGTGCATACAGGACAAAACAACCCAAGGACATTTTACCATGTGTTTATTTATTTATTATAAAAAGAGCCCAATCTATCCACGGAAAAGGCACTTATATCAAAGAGGAAAGCATTCGTGCAAGACTTACACTCCAGCCTTTCTCTTGCGTGCAGGTAGTTTTTAATGCATTGATGGCAGAGTTTGGGTCATAGAATATTCCCGCGGCGGCTTCCACAGCTTGGGCCACCAGAGAAGTTTCTCGAATTGCCCCATGGGCGCCCAGATCCACTGCCAGCAACCGCGGCTTACACCACATTGCCGGAAACTGCTTCCCCGGTGATGTGGACGGCAGCGAGTAAAACCCCTGCGAATCGCTCAAAAGGGGCATTACCAGGCAGAACCACTGCTCCTCTCTATCATTCTTACCCCCCGTACGGACCAGGCCAGCGATTAGGGCCGAGGAGAATGTCGCCACGTCAAGCTCCATTGCAGAAGCCATGTCAGCGACAGCTGCCTGGCCATCAAACGTGACCAAGTCTCCGATTGCGAATGTGTCGTTCCCAGTTTCGCAGGCGACGAAGATGTCGGGATATCCCGGCTTTCCGGTTACCTGCCCCTTGCGCACGTCGAGATGAATCGCCTCGGAGAAGCTGGTATACTCTGTCAGCATAGTGGCATCCAGCAAGTACAGCTGATTCTCACCATTCTGTCGCCTCACGCCTGCAGGCGTCCCCCCACCGACGTCAATGACGTTGATGACGGCACCTTTGTTTGCCGTCATCTTCGATGCCACCGCATTCATAGCCATTCTACGCACCCCTAAGTGGCCACCATACTTTACTAGGCATTTGCTGAACACGGGGGCCGAGCTAATAAGGCCACTCCCCGAGGCTGACCTAGCATCCTGCGCCATGCGCTCCAACCCAGCGACAGCCCCCCGGCACGGAACAAAACTCTTTCGAAGTCTGGAGTTGTCGCCCAACACCCCCCCTTCCACAGCGCTAGTTTCCTTAGCTTTTTCTTCGATCTTTACTTCCTCCAGGTTCTCTACCGCGGCAGGGCAGCCATTACCGACTTCCTCCGCCATGGCAGACGACATCGCCGTGATTGCTAACCCCGACTCACGATGAACAGGAACTTTCCCTCTGCCTCCAGGCTGTCTTCTGCGCAGCTTCCATGAAATGTACTTCGTGAAATGCATTTCGTGAAATGTACTAAGGAACGTGATTGGCCGGCGTTCGCTCGCCAAATCTCGCAAAATGTACTAAGGCACGTGATTGGTCCCGCAAAATGTACTAAGGAACGTGATTGGCCGGCGAAGATTCTGTAGGGAATTTTAATTGTTGCAAACAGAATCTTCGCCGGCCAATCACGTTCCTTAGTACATTTTGCGGGACCAATCACGTGCCTTAGTACATTTTGCGAGATTTGGCGAGCGAACGCCGGCCAATCACGTTCCTTAGTACATTTCACGAAATGCATTTCACGAAGTACATTTCATGAAATGCCGAGGTAGCCATGTCTTCTTGCTTGCAAAATTGTGGCTGTTTGTGCGATTAGTGTCAAGGTCAGGTGTACGTTGAGCTATCCGGACTAGTGGCCGACATGGCGGTCGAAACGGAAGGTGTGCTATGGCTTTGCTGGGACATAATCGTGGCTCTCTGCTTCCTGGCTTTCGCTATCATGCTGATGGGACACCATGGGAAGCGCAAGTCCGCAGCTGAAATGCTAAGCGGCAGCACCCATGCCGGCAGCCTAGTGACCGACGAGACGGTCGACTGTAAGTGCGGCCACGAGTGCATGAAGCCCATTAAAACATCACATCTCCAGGCATTGCGGAGCGCCTGGTTTGCGCCCGGGCGGAAGCAAGAGGACAGGAAGGCGGCGATAAAGCAGCAGCTGCACCAGGGGGGGTACGACGCCATAACGACCATGTCGTCATCTACTCGTCACAAGTTCGTTCATGACGCTGGTTTCCGGTTCGTTCTCGACGGGGGAGTCAAGGATAAGAACACAGGGTCTGTGACCCCTTTTCACTTTCAGGTTTGCGAGGCGGCATTCAGGCACTGCCTGAAAATTAGCAACCACGTTTGGCACTCGTCGGTCCACGAGGTGGCTGATGAGCGCCAAGCGCGAGCCGAGGGACAGCACGTCATAGATGTAAGCGGCCACCATGGCAAGAAGCAGTCTCGCGGGGGCTGCAAGGAGAGGGGGCTGGAAGCACGGGCGCTTGCGGAGGAGTGGATTCGGCGGTGGTTGGAGCCCGCGGTGCAGAATGACCCGACAAACGGAACTACGTTCATTGAGGAGCCATGCAAGCAGACTCTTTTCGCCACTTATGTGAAGGAGAACGAGAAGGAAGCCAACTTTCCCTTCGTGTCTCTCACTCTGTTCCGGATCATCTTTGAGGAGGTTGTTGCAACCAGTTATGTCCGCGTGGAGAAGTTTCGCACGAAGATCATGGGCGTGTGCAACATTTGCAGCAACATCAACAACAACATCAATGCTGCCCGTCACACTGACACTAAACGATGGGAGTATTGGAAGGAGGAACTCGCCAACCACGAAGAGCTTTTTCATGTAGAGAGGAAGGGGTTTCTTGTCAGGCGCTTTAATGGTAAGAACGGTCACTATCATTCCATGTCCATGGACGCTATCGCTCACATGAGGACTCACATTCCTGCGGCGGCTGAGGCGCCTAAGGACTTTCTTTCCAAGCGAGACCTGACCGTACCTTACACCCTGATTTGTACGATTGCACACGGGTTGAGGACTTTTTTCTGGGTGGTCGCACCATGGGTGATCAACAAGGCTGTGGCTGGTAATTCGGGCAGGATAACTGTCACCATCCTTGTTCGTCACATCATTGAAATCTGCGAGCAACAGTCGTGGAACAGTGCCACGGACCCTGAGATAAGGGCTTACGGGCTGCCCAGAATTTTGGTCATGCAGGTGGACGGTGGCGGCGACAACATGAACCGCGAGGTTCTGGGGTTCGCCGCCGTCCTCATCATGAGAGGACTGTTTGACCGTGTCCGCTTCTGCAGGCTACCCGTTGGTCACACTCATATTGATTGTGATCAACGGTTCGGTTGGTTCGTCAGGTGGATGAATGGCTTAAAGAACAAGGTGACGGACAGGCCACCTGTGAAACTAATCACATTTGATGATGTGCTGGCGGGCCTTGGCATCGCATTTGAGCATTACTACGAGCAGGGCCCGACAAACTCGATGCGCCAACTCAACCCGAAGAAGCCCCAAGCTGCGGTAAGACTTATATTAGTGTGGATGGCTCTTGATATCATGCTGGATTTCTAGTCTTCTCTATGTGCACACTTCATGTGCAGCCATATAGGTCATCCATGTGTGTTTTAACCATGTTGCATGTGCTACAGATATTATGAGCAGTATTTACTAAGTGTGCTGGAGTCGTTGTTGCATGCTTGTTGTTTTTCACATGTTCACGTCTGCATGAACGCATCGTTGATACTAATGATTATTCATATTGCATTATTCCTATTGCATGACTGTTCTATTGCTTGCAGATTGTGGACGCCGCACTGGATGTCACAACGTGGCTGAATGGGTGCATCCACCGCGACTTTGGCCGGTGGGTGAAATCGATGGACGCATTTCCGAAGAAGCCAGCCGCGGGCGACACCCATGGCGCGGGCGCAGGTGCAGGCGGGGGCGGGGGCGGGGGAGAAGGCGCGGGTGCGGGCGCGGGCGCCACCCAAGGCGCGGGCGTAGGCGCGGGCGCGGGCGCCACCGCCAACTTGGATGATGAGCCAGCAACCGAAGCCGAGAGGGAGAGGCACCGCTCTTCGAAGGTGTTCGATCTCGAAGTGTTTCTAGGGCCGGATATGAACGTGTATGTCCGCTGGCGCCTAGCCGCATCAGAAACGTTGGTAAATGCACCGGTGAACAAGTGGCAGCCCACAGGGCCTAACGGCGAGGCTTGTGACGGGGTCACGCCCATTGGGTACACCCCGCAGGGAGATCCTGTCTATGGGTGCCTCCTCATGGAGCGTGGCAAGGCCCCCAAGGGAAGTCCCGGTCTAGCACCGCTTTTTGAATGGGACGAGGGCGGTGCCAGGAGACGTACCTGCGCTAGCCTTCACGGCCTCTTTCCCGACATCGTCTCCGCTGAGAAGCAGCAGTTGCTGGACAGATGGTTTGAGCAGGTGCCAAAGTCCGTGGAGGATGTGCGTGCCAACAACGAGAATCTGTTCGACATCATGGAGCAAAAGCTCAAAGAGCAGCGTGAACTGCAAGCGAACAAGGCGGTACCCTTGCCGCTGCGATCTGCAGGCGACCAGTCGGTTGCGCGGGCAACACGGGCACTGAGGCTGCCCGTAAACCAAGTCATCTCGCACGTCGCTTGCCCTGCCCGCGAGATTCAAGCGCAGATCAACCGCGCATGTGCGCCCGCTGCGCGAGGGAGCACATCAACGGCAACGCCCGCTTTGCGCACACTGATTTCTGGCAGGCACACCTTCAAGGTGAATGGAAGCCTCATACGACGCGGCGACCTACTCGTTGTTAAGCGGCCAGCCGTCACCTGCGGGCAGGGAATGCCGTGGGCACCACACATGCTGGTGAAGGTCCTTGATCTGGAAGGCGATCGCACGGAGCGTGACAGCATTGTCGCCTCTCCTTACTACGCACCGACGTGGACGGGCCAGTTTTCTAGAGTGACATTAGGTGGCGGCAGCGCAGGGATGACGGTCCCCATTTCTGATGTACACCTGCAGCACTGGACAGTGGGCGGTACGGCAGAGGTGCACCAGCCTGAGCTGATCAGTACCGGCAAACTGTCAGCTGCCACGGTGGCGGCGTTGAAAGAGCACCCGCAGATTGACTTTGAGCATTACAAGACTGCCACCGCCGCCAGGGCAGCAGCAAAGGATGACTGCAATGCCTACTTTGCCGAGCATGGAGCACGTGCGCTTATCGGGATGCGCCTGTGTGCCCTGTTTCCGGGGACAGCGAGGAAGAGGGAGCGCTTCCATGGCTGGGTCACTAAGGTTCAGGAAAGGGGAGGTCACCTGCTCATCAAGGCGATGTGGGCTGATGGGCAGTATGAGGACTATCATGCCCTGGAGGAGGTGACTCAGTTTGTGTGCGGCTGCCCACACCCAGTCGAGGCATTTGGCCGCGCTCGCTTCTTTCCACAGGAGGGTGGCACCGTGAATGCAGGTGATGGCACCCACATGGACGATGCCGTCCCTGCTGTGCACAGTGACAGTGAAGGCGGGGAGGAGGAGGAAGAGGGAGAGGAAGAGGGGGAGGAAGAGGGGGAGGAGGAGGGGGAGGAGGAGGGAGAGGGGGAGGGAGAGGGGGAGGGAGAATGGGAGGGGGAGGGGGAGGAGGAGGAGGAAGAGGGAGAGGGAGAGGGAGAGGAGGATGCGGAATGGGAGCCGGGGATGACTGGTAGATGAGACGGTGCCATCTACCGGCGCATGGAATGAAGTGGTACACAAGTTTACTCATGGTTATCGGCAAGTAGAGCATGCACGCCTGGCCTAGTTGCATTTAAATCAATGAGTTGAGTTTGGAGAGGCTGCAGTTTGCTTGGATGAAGAATGTGTTAGCATGGCCAAACTTTTATGGCTTGTAGCCAAATCCTCTTGGGGTATGCAGTGTACTAGCGGTGTGCAATTGCGAGGATTCCTGTCTTGTAGCGATGTGGCCTCTCACCCTGCAGCCTGGTAGATGTGTTGGCATGCAGCCACCCATCATTGGTCATCCGATCTGGTGTGATTTGCATTTGCACACCTTGTATTAAGGCCATGATTTAATATTGTCTTGTTATTTTTTATGTGTATATGCGAAAAGAGGCATAATATGCTCATATATAGTGCTAGCAAGTGTCACTACCTTTACCTATGCCTGACCTTACAAGTTGAGGATGGTCTAATGTAGTGGCAAACAGGTTATTTACAACAATTCACAGTTTTCTGACTTAGTTTGAGGCAACTATACTTACCAAAATGCTTGAAAAAGGCAAAAATTGCACCATTTATGCTAGCGAACGTCACTATTTTGAGATCAAACGGGGCCCAAACTTGGCCCATGGTCTAATCTAGTGGTGTTTAGGTTGCTTCCAACATTTCATAGCTTTCTGACATAGTTTGATATTGTTTAGTAGCTTACACTGAGCAAAATGCTTGAAAATGGCAAAAAATGCACCATTTATGCTAGCAAACGTCACTATTTTGACATCAAACAGAGCCCAAACTTGGCCCATGGTCTAATCTAGTGGTGTTTAGGTTGCTTTCAACATTTCATAGCTTTATGACGTAGTTTGATTTTGTTTAGTAGCTTACACTGAGCAAAATGCTTGAAAATGGCAAAAAATGCAGTATTTATGCTAGCAAACGTCACTATTTTGAGTTCAGATTGACCCCAAACTTTGTGCATGGTCTATTCTAGTGGTAATTAGGTTGCTTGCAAATATCCATGATGGTTTGACGTGATTTAGTACTGTTTCCTATTTATTACTATTTAATTTAATTTAAAATGACAAAAATGTACCTTTATTGCTAGCAAATGTCACCAAGATGACGTCCGATCGATACCAAACTTTGTACGAGGTCTATTTTGGTTGCAAACATCATGCATGACAATTTTCAGCATAAAAAGACAAACTTCGGTACGAAGTACATTTTGCGTGCTGGAGTACATTCTAAATGGCTGGTAGGGCGACGGCCTCAAAGATGCTAGCCTTGGTGACAGCATTGAACGCATTGTGGCAATCCACCTTCAGCGCCACATGGGTCGGATGCGTCTCGAGGTAGGCCTGCATGAACTGTGTGCACGATGATGTCGCTGCCCCCTTTGGTGGCGACGCCAAGCTGGGCCGCGACGGACTCCTCAGTATCACTCCGGTTGGGGCAGAAGTAGGCGCGAAACTCGGGGGCCTTTTGGCGACAAATGACCTTACTCACCAGCTTGCGTAGGACCTCGCCGCAAGCAATGGGACGAACGCGGCCAGCAGGCGGGGGGACGTCGTCTTTCAGGAGGGCAATGAGGCGTGCCCCAGCCAGCCAAGGGCGCGCCGCGGGGGCCAGGGACCCCGCGGCCAAGTCGGCGGCAGCCTCAAAGAGTGCGGTCGCCCCGCCATCATTGGCCCGCCATCACGGAGAGGTGCTCGTAGCGCCAGCCTGAGGGGCCGGTGGAGGAGGCGTTCGGCAGATCCTTCAGCACAGCCATGAAGATGTCCAGGTCCAGGACAATAGGCGGGGGCGGGGGGTGGCCGGGGCGGGCACCGCAAAGGCCGGTTCGTCGGGGTGAAGGTCGCGCAAAGCCTGCAGGGTCGGGGGAGTGGAGGGAGCCAACGCGGTCAGTTCAAGCTTTTGCATGGCCCGGCTCAATTCACCTACCTTCACCAACCGCATGACGTCAGCTTCCACCCGGGCAAAGGAGGCGGCCCCCGACACCCGGGTGGAGGCCGGAGGCTGCAGCGCCCACAGCCCTTCCCAATCCCCGAGGAGGAACCGCCGGCAGCGAGCGATGACCGCACCCTGTACGCCACGCACGCCCCGCTCCAACGGCGCTAAGAGGAGCCGGGGGGTGACGAGAAACAGCTTGTGGCCGAGTTCGTCGAGAGGGTGACTATGCATCCGGGCCAGGGAAAGCAGGGCGCAGCGCGTAAACAAGCTCCGGACGGGCGCGGTGAGGGACGTCCGGGAGCGTCATGCAAGGGTTGCGCGCACAGGCGGCAAAAGGAAGCGTGGCCAGGAATGCCCAGCCTGCCGAGAGGTCCCCCGGATCGCTCGTACCCTGCGATGCCGGTGGAGGGGCAGGGGCCGACCGAGGGGCCGCCCCGGACCGGGAGGCCGGTGCGGCCGCCAGGCCGCCGGGCCGCCGGGCAGGCCGTTCTGGGGGGTTTGGCGGCGGCACTGCCGCTCATGCTGGTACCGCCCGTGGATCGAAAAAATCCGCTGGCAATGGGCTGCCGGGCAGCGGTAGAAGTCCATGGCGCGCATGGCGGCCTCCGTGATGTGGGGGTGGGAAGCCCGAATGTGCACCAGCAACGAATTCCGGTTGGGCAGGCGCGCGCCACACGGGTCACCAAGGGGACCATCGACTTGGCAATAATGGAAGCCATCTGAGGGGGTGCGCCCACCCGGTTGGGCCGGCCCGGGTCGAGAGGGGGAGGGGTCGGGAGCACCCTCAGCCAGAGGAACTACAGCTGCAGCGGAACCCAGGGCGGGGCCGGCCGCCGGGCGGTCAGCAGGGCTCGTGGCAGCCGAGGACAAGACCGGCGCGGGGACGGCCCCCACGGCCGGGAGGGGGGTGCTGGAGGAGGCAGCCAAGCCGGCGCGCGACCCACGACCACGCACAGGGGAGGCAGGTGTCGGGGCAGGCGCGTGGGACTGCATGGCGGCGCACGGACACGGGCGAGGGCCCCAGCGGGAGAACGCCAGGAGGCAAGGGGGAAAGGACCGCGGCCCGGCAAAGGGGGCAGGTGGCGGAGGTCGCGTGCAAGCTCGTGGCGATGCAAGCTTGATGGAAGACGTGGCCGCAAGCAGGGAGGCGGCAGAGACCGTCACCAGGGCGAGGCAGGTCCAAGCAGATGGGGCAGGAGGGGCCGCTGGCAGTGACATCCACCAGGTGGGCCGGCCCGTAGTGGGCGGGCGCTGCGTCCCACCCCAGCTCCCAGCTCGGCAGTCGGGCGATCTCATCGGCGGAGAGAAGACGGCGGCGCGGACCAGCAGGGTGCCAGGCATGGGGGATGCCCGCAAGCTCGAGCACATCGTGCAAGATGGCGGGCACGGCCGCACCCGCGCTCAGCTCAAGAACACGCCCCCCCCCCGCATCGTACAGAACCAGGTCGCCGGCGTGCACGGTGACAGGAGCCCCGAAGTCAACGCGCAGGCGGGCGGCTTGCGCTGGGGTGACCGCCGTAGTCAAGCGCCCGTGGGCCTGCGCAACAAGGCCGGCCGAGCCGGGCCCGGCAGAGGCAAGAAACGTGTGCCTAGCTGAGGGCGATCGAGCAAGGCGTGGTCGGTGGCCCCCCCAGCGAGATATGTCGCACGGGCGGCCTGCTGGGCCTGCACGGCAAGCCCTGTAGCAAAGAGCACCACCGCCTGCGCCACTTGAGCGTCCAGATTCAGGAGCCATTCTTGGCGCACCGCGGGCAGGTGCCAAGGCAGGCGGCCGCCGGCATGGTAGTCCTCGAGGACAAACCCCCAAAGCGTGGAGGCAAGGACAGGGGGGAGGCTGCCTGCAGCATGTGCCGGACACGAACCACAAGGGCACTAAATTCAGGGGCCGTGGGAGCGTAGGAAACGCCGCGTGCAAGCCGACAGCGTCCAACAGCAAGGGGCAATACAGCCAAGAGAACGTGGCGTGCCGGAGCGCGCTGACGCCCGCAATGTTGGTGGGGGGCCAAACGGAGAAGTCGTGGGACCCAAGCGCGGCCGACCAGGGGCCCACCACAGGAGTCGCCGCAGGGTGTCCCACAGCCTCAGGGAGGAGAGCCGCCAGGGACCCCTCAAGCACAGGAGGACGCAGGTCAGTGGCCACCGCCGTGCTGGCCGGAGGTGGATCCCCAGAGCCAGGCGGGGCAGGGCCAGGGGACCCCGCGGAGGGGCCGGACGTGACGGCGCGGGGAGAGCGGGAGCACGGTGTGGAACCCTCCACGAGGTCCGCAAGGCCCAGGAGAGGGTCCAGCGAGGGGCTGCGGGAGGGGGCGCGGGCCGAATGGGATCCCGGGGTCGACACGGCCGCGCGTCGGGAGCCTAGGGACGGCCGAGGCGGGGCCACGCAATGAGGGCACGCCCAAGGACCCGGGGGAGGGCGAAATATATGTAAGGTTGTGATATACCAACCCGAAGAAGGGCAACTCATGGACATGCTTGGCCCCCAAGGACAGCCAAATTGGATATGGGTAGGTTGGATGGCATCTGGTTTGCAAAATTGTGAAGTTACAGCCGATTTATCGGCAGGATCTCGGCCCGTTTAGGGGTTAGTTAAAGTAGGTACAAAGTACAAATGGCTGGGCAGTGGTATGCGATACAGGTTTATGTACTCATTATACCGCATCATGACGAGCCACGAGCCACGAGGTAGCCATGGCTGACGGCGGAGCTCATAACTTTCACGTTTGAGCCCCAAATTCAGCTGTGAATATCACTATCGCTTCGTCTCTCTAAGACGCACATGCTGATATAATTTTCCGAATCTAACACGCAATATATGACGAGCAAACGTCCTTTGACGCAACGCAGTTTGGCGGATGCGCTCGCCCATGAAAATGCGGCAGCTGCGGCTGCAGCTTCGCCATCAGGTCCGGTAGACAGCGGTGACACTAGTCGTGCACTGGTGGCCACCCAGCAACCTCCCGGGCTTAATGCCTCGCCATCGGCATCGCCTGACCCGAAACGCACCCGCCCAGCCGACAAAACAGGATGGTCCCGCCCCTCGGAACCGCGCTTTCGGCCCCACCCTTTCAAGGTCGATGATCACGACTGGAACAACCTGTCTCCTTACGATGCTATGGACTGCATCTTCTACGGGGACTACGCCTCGCTTTACGACCTGTGCCTCCATCTTTACGACCAAGGTCGCCTCATCGGCAGCAACGGCTGCCGCTGGCAAACCCACGGCGCCCTGCTTGGCTGCCCCCGCCCCCAGCTCCAGCACACCATCCTCAACTCCCTTCTCGAGCGCTCTGACGACGAGATCTGGGCTCCATCCATCTCCGCCCCCACCCTCCGTTCCATCCTCACGGAAGCCTTTCAGCAGCACGTGACCCCCTTGCTGCTGACGTCGCAGCAATGGGTGGCACGCTGGCTGCTGAACTTCCTCACATTTCCGCCGCTGCCGCCTCCACCTCCACTGCCATTTCCGCCTCCACTGCCGACATCAAAGCCCAGCTCCTCGACCTCGACCAACGCCTTCAAGCCACCGCCAACGCCCTTGAGAGCTTGCATGACACCGCCGGCCTCACCGCCCAGGCGGTGAAGGACATCGCCGCCCAGCCGGCGTCTGCTGGCCCGGCCGGCGATGCTCCCTCCACCTGGGCGGACTTGCTTAAGCAGCACACCACCTCCACCACCTCCACCATCTCGGCACAACTCAAGCAACAAGCCCTCGACCTTCGCGAGGAAACCGACATCGCCCGGCGCAGCCACAATGTCATCGTCAAGCACTTCGACCAGCCGGCAGGTGAGACCTCCACGACCCTTCTTGAGGCATTTAAGCGCGACATTCTTGCCCCCATGCTACTCACTGGTGAGCTGGACATGTCGGCTGTCCGCCTCCCCCGCGCGCGGGGGAAGGCTGGCCCGGCACCCGTGCTCCTCACCTTTAAGTACATGGCGGACAAGCTGTCGTTCCTTAAATGCCGCAAGAAGCTCTCGAGGACTCGCTTCACGCTGGACGACGACTTGACCCTGGCCCAGCAACAGCGGCGACGCGAGCTATGGCCGGCCTACCTTCAGCTCCGGCACAGCGCAGGGGGGAAGCCGGTATACTGGAGGGGGGCGGTCATCCACGTTGACCACAAGCCCTGGCAGCCCCCTCCTGCCACCCCAGACTAGGGAATTCATACCAGTAGTGTAGATTAGTCAGGCTTAGCCTAGCATGTGGCCCACGCGCATGTGCGCCCATAATGGCCCCCATGGATGTTGTCTACAGGATTTAGCCAAGCCCTGCCTATAACGGGACCCCCATGGATGTTGCATTAAGAATTTCGCCATTCTATGCCATGCAGAGAGATGCTCTCTGTAGAGAAGCCATGTCCTAGCTCTTGTATAGCCATGATGATCTTCCCCACCTATGACAGGCTCCCCTTCGCTGGGTGTTGCCTGAAACTCTGGGTGGTGCAGGTGCCCTAGTGCACCTAGAGCAAGTGTTGTTTACATTCCCACCCTTGCAGGAAGTAGCTTAGAATGTATGATAGGCCATAGGCCCCTTCTCTGGGCTATGTGCTACATATACTCCCAACGGAGTTATGTTACAATTCAATTCAATTCAATTCAATACCGCATCAGGTTTAAGATCCTACCAGCTCTCAACTTTAAGATCGTCAGCCGTGGATTTGATTTTAGGTTTAATAAGATCACAGCCCTGGGTCGGCCGGACCACAATCTTAAATGTGTGTGGGGGGTGCCACCTCTAGTTAATCCTCTAGCGAAAGACGAACGAGACGATCCAGATCTCAATGCATTAACGTAAGTGTTGCTATAATACGCCATAAGCCATTTATACAACCCGTTTATTCCAGGAATAGAGGAAGGAAACACAACTACACTGCCGTGACCCAAGCCTAAATGTGTTAATTCATTTAACACACGCCGAGTGCACACACGAGGGGTAGAACGTGCATAAATGGTCACCAACGGTCCAACACGCTCGGGCCGACATGGCCCTCGCCTACAGATGCACGCTGGTCCACTACATCTACAGATGCACGCTGGTCCACTACATTCTACCAAAGGATCAGGACCACTAGTAAAGTACGCGGCGCGGCGCCCAAAGGCACCCAATGTACCACGGTACTGTTACGAGGACAATAGTGTCCCGGTAGGAGCTACACGTAAACCTAGGGACAACCGAGGCAAAAGACCTAATTTACGTCCGTAACTACAACGAATTGTTACGCGACGTAACACCTCCCCCCCACAAAGGTAGGGAGCCCTCTCCCTACGCACAGGGAGGAAAACAAGGGGTAGGAAACCTAATGCACCCAGCACACACCAACACAATCGGCAGACCATCCAAGATACAAGGCACCAACGTATTAACTCGGTCTCCACCACCACGCCGGGAGGTGTAGGGTTAGCCAGCACCAAGCCTGGTGGTAGGTTCCCCTAACTGCCTGGAACAAAGTCCTTGCCGGGGGGAACGGCACTGGGCAGGACACACAGAGTAAACAAATCAGTACCAAGGACCAAGAACGACCAGTCAACTGGCCAGAACGTGAGGGCGACTCTATATACCGGAGGGACAACACCCTCAGGTCGGGCCTAAGGCCCTCTATCTAATGGCCATCCGTCTGGTAGGTACCACGGGAGGCCAGCAGGACATCCAGGTACGCCTGGTAGTGAGACACATCCTCAGCATTGTCGTGCCTATCTACAGTGAGGAAAACATCGGCCCACACGCCGTCAGGAAAAAGACCCAGGAAGGCCCAGTAATACCTATGCTGCGTAAGAACGACCTGGCCCCGGGCCCAGTCCAGGAAACCACAGGCAAAGAGGCGTAGGAAAGGCTCTACCGCGATCAGGCAGAGAGCCCGCAGGAGCAGGCGATGGTACCGGATCCGAGGGCGCATACCCGTCGGGAAAAACAGATCTACCAGGGGCTCCACGTTGGACGGCCACAACCGGATATGCCGAATCTCACGGGAGCGCCACCGACGGGCACACTGTCGCGACCCGAACGTCTCGAGGTAGTCGCTAGCCCGGGGAGGAGGATGACCCCGAGAGTCCAAACCCTGGCCCGGGATGGGCGCTGGACGACGGGCATCCCACTCTAGGATGGGCTGAAGGACCGTGCTGTACGTGGCACCCGGCACCGCAGGAAACTCTACCGTAAGGGCATCTGAGGCCATAATGCCCAGAGGCGGAGGGTAAGCCCACTGGAACCCGCCGTAGGTGTCCAAGTCATTGTGGCGCCTAGCCCAGCGATACAGGACGCGCCGAACCAGGATCTCACCCTGGAACACCGGATCAGCTAAAATAACCATGTCGAAAGGAGGCCGATCAGTCTCAACTGGTAGGCCACGGTCCCGCGGCGCCCGACACACCTGGAGAACCCGTAGGACATGGGCGAAATGGCAAGCTCGGCGGAGGCGCGCGGCAGGTCACACTGGCGGCAGGCGAGCGCAGACATACCGTACCCAAAGACAGGCGTGTCGCGCGACTCCGGAGTCGCATGCACCACAGAAGGGGCCCGATCCCGATCGCCCTCTGACAACTCCCGAAGGGAATCGGCAGCGCGGGTGGCGCGCGGGTCAGAGCCACTGGACCGAACAACCGCAGCCAAAGACCGCGGGGCCGAAGGGACAGGGGCCGACGAAGGGGTAGGAACCGGCACAGACGCAGACGGCGCCGGTACAACAGGGGGCCGCGTCGGACCCGATGCCGCAGGGGGTCGCGACGGACCCGCCTCCGCAACTGGCGCGCCGGTCTCTGGGGGCGGAGCACCACCAGGCCACATGTTGAAAATAGGGCCCGTGGGGACAGGCAATCCGGCATACGACTGGTTACCGTCCAAGCTCCAGTCAGGCACCGGGATCCTCTGCGGAGGACCGCCCTCCCAAAGCCTGGGAAGACCGCCCGGGTCGCTGAAGAAACCCCGCGAGGGCGGCGCTGACGTGGTGGGCGGCTCGGACGCGGCGGCGACGGGCGCGGCCGCTGGGACGGTGGACTCGCGCCGAGGCGCAGGTACGTCAGTAGCAGGCGCAGAGGTAGCCGAAGGCGTAGGAGCCGCAGCAACAGAGGGAGCCGCAGCCGCCGAGGGCTCGCGCGGCACAGACGGACCCGTAGACGTCGAGGCGACCGAAGGGGAAGGGGGCACAGCTGCGGCAGACACCCCACCTGGCGTGGCTGGAGCGTGCGCCTGGGCCGCCATGAAGGCCCCGAAGGCCGCCGTCAGGGACTGGATCTGCGCCTGCATCGCAGAAACTGTCGCCGAAAGAGGATCAGGCTCACGACCAGAGCCCAAAGGGGTAGGCTCCACCGATGCGCACAGGACCGACCTCGGTGAAGACGGGACAGGGGAAGGCGCCGACACTGAAGAGGAGGACGCCGCAGGGGAGGCCGAATACTCAGGAGAATACTGTGCCTCTACCGGCGCGTCCGTAGGAGTAGGGTCGCCCAATCCTACGCCCGCTGTCTGGTCTGCTATCTCCATGAACTCTACTGCCCGTAGAAGGTCGCAGGGGTTCTCATCTATTTCCGCATCACCCTCGGCCGGAAGCCAGGGGAACACATCCCGTAGGCAGGAGCGGCCCACAGGGGTAGAAAGGTAGGAAAACACCCTGGGGCACTGGAGAACCGCAGCTATCTGTCCCAAGGCTGGACAGCTGGAGCCACATTCTAGCAAACAGTGCCGGCATCGTCGAACCCGTGCAAAACAAGCTGGTGCGGTTCAGCAGGGGAGGGACCGTACCACGTGACCCCGAAGAGAGCCGCCCTGACTAAACCCGCATGCTGGGCCTGGAGGGCCGGCTGCACGACGCCACCCGGAAAACTGGACCGTGACACCCAACGGCCCGGAAGGGCCTCGAAGTACAGCTCAGGGTCCGGTAGGGGCAGGGACGGCAGCGGGCTCTCAGCCGGAGGGGTAGGCTCTGACATGACGGCTGCGGAGGGGAGGGGACAACCAACCACCCGTCGACAGCAGACATAACATAAGAGAGGAGAAGGCCTACAACTAGAGCTTGTGCAGGGTTTTATATTCCTGCAGCAGGCGACTACACCCATCTAGCTCACTCTCCGTATACCAGACCTTATCTACTTCACTACGAGCATACATCCACTTCACTTTATACTGACGCTGGGTACCGCGGCCCTTTTTGATATCTCTATGGGCCACGATGCTTTCTACTTCGTCTTCTACTTCCCCAGTGTCAGGGTTATGCTCTAAAGGGGCAGGCGCTAGCTCTCTACCAGCGAACGTACTAGGGTGGTACAGTTTCAGCTGGCTCCTATGGAAGGTGTTTGAATGTGTCTGCCAAGAGGTAGGGATATCGACTTTATATAGAAATTTCCTACTCTAGACAAACACATGGAAGGGTCCTAAGAAGGCGGGCCTAAGTTTGACCTTAAGTTCTGCTTCAAACTTATGAGCAAAACGGCCAACACGGGGGCCTTCTACTAATACTAGATCTCCTATTTCTATCTCAGGTGCTCTTCTATCTAAGGAGGCACGCAACCTAGCAAGGTACTTAGACTGAGCTTTTTGGTACCCTGAGATCGCGTGGTCATGAGCAGTTTTCATTCTATCTAGTAAGGACTGTACACCTTCTACAGTATCTCGGGACACATCATCCTTGTCCCGTAGAGGACTAGCTAAGAGAGAGGTAGGGTAAGAGGCTGTCTACCAGTATCTAGAAGAAGGGCGTATATCCATGCGCAGCTTGGGGACAATTGTTGAGGGAGAACTCTACCAAACATAAATAATCCTCCCAATCACTTCCCGAGCCATTAACATAGTGCCTAAGCGCTTCTTCCACTACCCTATTAAGACGCTCTACTAAATGAGAGGAGGAGGAGTGGTAGGCAGTACCGTAGGTAACCTTGGTACCGATGGCAGCGAAAAACTGCTGCCAAAAATCTGAGGTAAATAACTTATCCTTATCACTAATAAACTGCCTACTCAAACCATGATATCTGTATACATTATTGAGGTATAGGCGTGCGCAATCACGTGCTGTGAGTTCTAAAGGACACGGCACGAGATGGCACATACGAGTAAAACGATCTATGAACACAAGGATCTGGGCATTGCCCCTATCATTCTTTCTAAAAGGTCCTACAAAATCCATCATGATAGAATCCCACGGCATGATGGGGTCAGGCAAGGTCCTAGGTTCTGCTATCTGTCCTACGTTATTGGGTTTCATCTCCTGGCAAGATTGACAAGTTCTAACATACTCATCTACATCCTTATAAAGGGAAGGCCAGTAATAAGAGCGGGCTACTAGGTCCCGTACCCGTTTACCACCCTGATGAGCAGCTAAGTCATGCAACTCAAAGAGCAAGGAGGAGCGACAGATAGGAGGGACATACAGGCGCCATTGAGGGGGAGAATCTGCTATCTGCACATATAAAAACCCACCTACAAATTTACAAGGGTGCTTGCCTAATTGTTGGGGATGTGCAGCAATGGCAGCTAATGCTTCCGGCTCAGTGGCCGTAAATCTACTAATAAGACGTTCAAGATCAGAGGTAGGCATCGCTACAGAGGTATCCAGAACAGGTTTAAAGAGATCTCCTACCGCCTTGCCAAAGAGAAGGGGAGGTCCTAGAGGGACTATGTTTTCATAAGACTTTCCTGACCTAGTCGCTATATGGCTAAGCGGTATAGAAATTTTATTTTTCCCCTCCCCCCCACCGAGGCCACGGGAAGGGCCTCACACGGGAGAGAGAGTCCTACGTGAGAAAGGAGATCAGGCATGCGAACAGCTGTATGAAAGAGGTAGGCATAGGATTCATCATCAGGTAGTTCACCATAAGGGGTTACACCCATAGTAGTAGGAACTAGAGTAGTATTGAGAACATCAAGGTCCTCGAAAAAGGAGTAATCTGCACGACGAGAGAGTGCATCTGGTACTATGTTATCTACACCCTTAACATACTGAAGTTTAAAAGGGGAAAACTGTGCTAAAAATTCCATCCAGCGCGCTTGCCGAGGGGTAAGGTTGGGTTGGGAGAGAAGATGGGTAAGGGGACGGTGATCCGTTTGGATAACTAACCTATAAGGATCTAGCTCACAGGGTTCATTCAGGCAGACATCAAATTGAGCACCTTTAAGAAAGTGCTGCCACGCGTGGCAACAATACACCACCGCTAAGAGTTCCTGCTGGTGTACGGGATAGTTACGCTCCGCAGGGAGCATTGTCCTAGAGATATACTCAATTGGCTGTAAGCCCTGACCCTGATCCTGGAGAAGGACGCCCCTATAGCTACCTTACTAGCATCTGTAGCTACACAAAGGGTTTAGTAGTATCCGGTAGGATGAGTACAGGAGGGGAAAGGAGTAGGGATTTTAGACACTGAAAAGCCGACTGACATTCACTACTCCAAACAAAGGGGATATCCTTCTTTAATAAATGATTAATAGGGGCTGCTATAGTTGCGAAACGCGGGATAAAACGCCTATAGTAAGAAGCAATTCCTAGAAAACTACGTACACCTTTAACGTCGGTAGGAGTAGGCCATTCCTGAATTGACTTAGTTTTATCCGGGTCGGTAGCGACCCCGGCATCTGACAGAACGTGCCCTAAAAATGGGACACTCCTACCCGAACGAACTTTAGCACGGCGCGCCCACAAAGAATTTTCAGCCATTATTTCTAATACTTTCTTTAAATCACGTAGGTGCGTTTCAAAATCAGGAGAGTAAATAAGAATATCATCTAAGTAAGCTTGAGCACAAGAACGGTCATGCTCAGATAAAGAAACAGAGGAGAAGGAAGGATCCTTTAAATCAGAGGACACCTGAGGAAGGTGAGAATTTCCCATAACAGGTCTAAGCACTTCATTCATTAACATTTGAAAAGAGGCAGGCGAGTTACAGAGTCCCATAGCCGCTACTCTAAACTGGTAATGACCAAAAGGGGTAGCAAAGGCGGTTTTATGGCAATCCTCAGGAGCTATCCGCAACTGCCAAAAACCATCCGCACAATCCAGTACTGTGAAACAAGTGGAACCTTTAACCTTATTAAATATATCATCAATACGAGGTAGAGGGTATTTAGACTTCACAGTAATATCATTCAACTTCCTATAATCAGTAACTAGGCGAAACTTGCCATTTGGCTTAGGAACTAACAGGACACCAGCTGAGTAGGGAGAGTTACTAGGCTCTATCAATCCTGCTTCTAATAGTGACACTAAAATCTGTTTTAGTTCCTTTAACTCGGTAGGGCCCATTCTATACATCGGAGAGTGCGTAGGAACTGCACCGTCCTTGATAACTACACGGTGTAAAACAGAACGAGGAGGAGGATAAGAAGGAGTCTTTTCTTCAAAAACTTTTGAGGAATCTATCACAGCCATGTATCTTACTATTTCATTTTCAGTAAATCCCACTCCTATTGTATCCACTGTGTTTATATCTATATCCACACTATTATTAGTGATAGGTATCTCCTGTACTTCTAACTGAAGGAACATACATAATAAATATCCATATTCCTTTAATTCAGAACGCAACTCATCATTGGACATTAATACTTCAGGTATAGGTCTTACAGGAGGATCAACAGGTGTAGGAGGAGTAATATCTACCAAGGATAAATTTTCCAATCTATAATGACGTTCCGGTACCCAGTAAGAGCTATCTGGAAACCAAATGACCATGGTATCATAATTAATAGTAATCTTATTATCCTGGTGCCAATCTAATCCTAGTAATACATCAGCGGTAGTGATAGGGCCTATAGTGGCCGTCAGGTTGACAGTACGTCCTTGTATGACCAGGGGAAGGGACACCGTACCCGGGGAATGACTGGTGCGACCATCAGCATAATGAACAGTGACAGGTTTGGTGTGAGGGGTAGGGACTAGTCCTAAACGCCTAACTAGGGCCTCGCTCACAAAGGAGCTAGCCGCACCGCTATCTACCAACACAGAGACATTCAAAGTTCATCAGCATGCAAGAAAGGGTCTACAACAGTGTGGGGAACGGTTAAACCACCATTCAAGAACATAAGAGGACGCACACGTAGTGGTAGGGAAGATTCAGCTCCTACAGAGGTTATAAAAACAGGCAGGCAAAAATTTTTATCTGGGGTACTATCTAAGGACCTGTCCAGGTTACCCCCGGCTGACAGGCCTACTGTTCCCCCTCCCCCCCCAAATCCATAGGAACTAACCCCGAAGAAGACCCTGGCGAAAAAGCCACTGCTGGAGGGTCACGAGGGAGCGAAGAGGGTGCGGGAGCCTGATTATCATAGGGGAACCCTGGGGGTCCTGCCTGCACAGCATTCAGCCTACTAGGGGTAGCTGAGGGAATGCGTCCTGAAGTAGGACGAATAGGAGCACGCTGAGGGGTACGAGGAGGGCGAGCGTCGGGATGAGGGGGAGCACCCGAAAGGAACTTGGGGCACTCACGTTTAAGATGACCTACTTCCTTACAATGATAGCATGTGATATGAGAGACATCAAGAGCTGATAGATCAGCAACGCAGATATCTAATTCTTCTACATAGGAGTTCTCCTCCTCAGGGGTAAGGATAATATTATTAATACGGGAACGGGTAGGAAGAGAAGGGTGGTGAAGAAATCTGCTACTCGCAAGAGATGCTGGCGCACATGCTTGAGGGGCAGATCAGTAAAACGGTAGGCAGAGAACTGGCGCTTGACTTCACGTAATAAGGGTCTACTGAGGCCTTGGAGGAAGCGAGCACGTACTTCTGCACCCGACAAATCCCTAATTCGTACCATCTGAGCATCAAACTCTTTCATATACTCCTTAAATGATTTAGTACCCTGCTGCAAGGTACCAAAGGCTAATCTATCCTGCCAATCTGAATCAGGAGGGACTAAATGGTTCTCTAAACGCTTAAACAATTCTGCTACAGAGTTAGGGTAGGCATGAGAGGCCAAAGACTCACACTGAATGAGGTTAGCAAGCTCAGGAGTAATGCAGGTTGTAAGATAGTGAGGAACTAATACAGCATCAGAGAGACGCCATCTATTATGATTCTGCCACGACTCTGTGTTCTGGGTAAGCAACATAATAAAGGTGAAAAACTGTTGAGGGGTAGACTTGACATCCAGCTTAGGAAGGTTAGCAAAGAGGGGAAGAGCAGGGGGCTTAGGGGGGTTAGAAGAGTCAGTTTTTCCCATAGGGCCACTATCTTCCACTGCTACATAAGCGGGATAGAAGGAAGGAAGAGGAAAAGTCTTGGGTAGGGGTCTAGAAGGGGCCACCGTTTCAGGCTGGTGCCCATAAGAGAAGGGGACAGTATATTGCTCACGAAGAGAGGAGTAGGCAAAATGATCATAATTTCTATCATCTAGGGGCATGGTGCTGAAATCACTGTTAACTTCTAAATCAGCCACACGGGTAGGGACCTGGGCTGCCTCATAGGCTGTCTCAGGGTAGGACCAGGAAGCAGGTGGAAAAAAGGGAACTGCACTAGGGCGCCCAGAAGGGCCGACAGGGGCAGAGGCACGACCCGTGTTAAAAGCAGGCATGGAAGGCACAGGGTGGGAAGGAGGCCTACACTAGGAAGGGGGGTGTGACATTTTGTGATATTTTGTGACATATCACGTGACATTTTGTGATGTGGATGTGACAAAATGTGACACTTTGTGATTTTTTGTGACAAAACTGTGATATTCTGTGACATTTCGTGACAAATCATGTGATAAAACCAGCATATTCTGTGATTATCTTTGTGACAAAAACAAGGAAATTATCACAAAATATCAATGTCACGACTTGACAAAACGCACTGACAAAATCCGTGACATTATCACTGATATATCACGAAAAAAAGGGTGACAAATCCGTGACATTATCACTGATATATCACGAAAAAAAGGGTGACAAATCCGTGACATTATCACTGATATATCAGGAAAAAAGGGTGACAAAATCCGTGACATTGTCACTGATATATCAGGAAAAAAGGGTGACGAAATCCGTGACATTGTCACTGATAAATCTAGGGAGAAAACAGTGACATAAAACCACGGGCGATCATGACATATCACACAGATATATCGTGACATGTCACACAGATATATATCAGAACACATTCCAAAGCAAAACGGATGAAAAGCACGCCTCGCGATTTCTTTATTACAAATATAAAGATAAATGTAACAGATCTTCATTCTTCAGTCCTGATTCTTCATTCTTCCACAGTGATTATCGATCAGTGACAATTTGCAAACGCCGGCTTATCGCTTGTCGTTGCGTGACAGAAATCTCGGAATGTTCCTGGAATGCATTAAAAAACGCACATGCGCAAGAAACATGAACGGATGGTTGGTGTCAATTGTCTCATCTGCCACCGCACCCTAGTAACCAATTCATGAACAAGAAAGCGCTCGGTATAGATCAAGAAAACAAAAACAAACATGCGCAGCCGTAGTGCCTAGATGACGATGTCAAGTGGACGACGAGGAGGAGGCCGGCACCTTGTCTCCCTGTGAGCAGAAAAAAAAGGCAAGTTTAAACACTCAAGATGTGTCATAGCCTTTCACAGCCTCGATCAATAGAAATGTTGCACATCAAAATCAACGTGTTGCCTAGAACATCCTTGAATGGGTTTCAAGAACAGCAAGGCGGCCTTCCCCGCCCGCAAACTCATAATCCCAGTGTTTACAACCCCCTCATGAGGGGGTTGTAAAATTGCAATCACTCATTAAAAAATAATAATAATAATAATAATAAATCCCAGTTTCACACACTGCCCACTCATAAATAATCCCAGGTTCTGACAGCCCCCGCTCAGCCCACTCATGAACAACCCAGTTTAGACCCCCCCACTCATACACTATCCCAGTTTCCCACAGCCCCCACTCAGCCCACTCTGACATAAACCACCCCAGTTTAGACCCCCCTCTCATAAATAACCCCAGTTTCCCATAGCAGTCACCACTCAGCCACCCATAAACCACCCAGTTTCCAACCCGCCCCCCCTCATAAATAATCCCAATGGTTTTCAACCCCCTCAATCAGTAATCAAAAACAAAAAAATCCCACTTTTCACACACTGCCTACTCATAAATAATCCCAGTTTATGACAGCCCCTGCTCAGCCCACTCATAAACAATCCAGTTAAATACAACCCCCCACCCACACATTATCCCAGTTTCCCACAGCCCCACTCAGCCCACTCTGACATAAACCACACCAGTTTAGACCCCCCCTCTCATAAATAACCCCAGGTTCCTACAGCCCCCCACTCAGCCCACTCATAAACCACCCATGCAGTTTACAACCTCCCCCTCATATTAACCCCAGTTCTCCACAGCCCCCGGGGGCTATGAAAAACGAGTGCGCCACTCAGCCACCTCAAATGCCACCGAGTTTACAGTCCCCCCCCCCCCCATAAATAATCCCAAGTGTTTACAACCTCCTCAACCAGTTGTTAAAAAAAAAAAAAAAACAGTTTCACACACTGCCCACTCATAAATAATCCCAGTTTCCGACAGCCCCCGCCCAGCCCACATAAATAACGCGGCTGACAACCCCCCAACAGCCCCCGCTCAGCCCACTAAAAAACAACCCAGTTTACAGCCCCTCCACTCATAAATAACCCCAATTTCCCACAGCCCCCACTCTGCCCACTCATGAACTACCCCTGTTTGCAACCCCCCAAATCACACCACTCATAACCATGTCCAGGTTTACAACCCCACCCACTCCTGAGACTTACTTCAGGGGTTGCATGGGAGACATCGGCCGCCTTTCTGGCTGCAATCATTGCCTCCTTCTTGGCAAGGAGCGCGGCCAGCGCCGCCTCTACCGAGGCCATGTATTCTTCTGCTCTTTGCGCAGGCAACATGGATGATGGCACCGATGCTGTGGCGGTTGTTGAAGGGAGTGCTGTCGGGGGCAGGATTGTCGGCGCTGCCGGCGGTGGTGGTGCTGCTGCAGGCAGCTTTGCGAGCTTCGTGCACGGCTGCACTCTTGGATCGGCAGCGCTGCGTTTCTCTCGGCGTGAACCGGCCTTCACTACACTTCCCATTTCAAATCGATGACCATTGAAGCCTAATTTGACTAAAAATGAGATTGCTGAAGGGCACTAACATTGTAAGGGTGACCAAGTGAGACCCTAGCACTATTATGAAGATACCAAAGACCAAGAAACCACGAAATTGGATATTATGAGCAACATGTTGAAAGAAGCAAAGCTCATAACTGCGTGTGCTACCAACTCCCTTGCTGCCCCCATGAGGAATTATTAGCCCCCCTCCGCCTGTCCCATGATAAGCAATACATAACTAACTGACTGACAAGTAATACGCAACACAATCACAATGATTAGAAAGGAGCTATGGCGTTTCAGAAAAAAAATGATTTTCTTACAAAACCTTAAGCGTGCTGCTCTCAGTCAGTGTTCCAACAAAAAGTTCTGGTTCAAGATAACTCGTCCAGTGGTGTGACTCTTTGGAGGTTTTATCCCAAAGGACGAGCCTCAAAGTTGATCACACATGTCTCCTAGAGCCCAATGACTGAACTCCTAATAAAAATAGGCACAAGGATTTTTCTCATATATATTAGACAGTGTCATTTTTACAATTTGCTAACAAGGTTAAAAGCGCTGATTGTCAACAAAAAGGAGCTGATGGAAAGTGCAGCAGAGACGGGGTCAATGGGGAAAAACCGGAGAAAGTCGCAGCAGACGGGATGTAAATAGCAGAAAGACAGTTTACGGCTTTCAACAACAAAGAAGCCTTATGAAAAAAATGCAACGCATGTGTGTTTAAATGTAGGCGGAGCATGATTGCAAAAATGCCAAGTAATTGGAGTTAGAAACAGGAAGAACTGGATGCATTCTAGCAATGCCACATACAGCACGTCGATAACAAAGTACAGACTCCAGGTATGCGATGGTACCCACTACTCACCACAAGTCTCGACCAGGAGCTAGCCTGCCATTCGCGGGTAGGCCGCAGGTGAGGCCAGCCCAACGGTATCAGTCACCCGCAGGTACACGCGCAATTGAAGAGGAAAACGGCAATTCGAAGGCACACATAAGATGCCGAGCGCAGAAAGCACCATGGTATTGAAAGCCTTCAGAGAATACATATTCAAAGCTCTCAAAGACATGGCCAGCTTTACCCGGCCGCCATGAAATGGCCTCATACACATGAGCACGGCATGCTAACCGCTGTAAAAGAAGCTGGCAGAATTTTGCTAACCTTAGCGGCTAAGGAGCTTGGCGGCAGGTTCCGGAGATCTTGCTTGCGCTGTGTTTCAGCGTAAAGAACGGCTTGATTCAGAACTGGATATGATGTGTCTCAGTCCCTCATTGCTACCTCCATGCTTAATTAAACTCGACATACATCCTAAGTGCACCTACATCATGATCCAAACTGCTACGCCGCAATTGCTAGAGAAATCACGTCGTTTCGTGGACCTGCAGCCCCGTTTGTTATTGCACACTCTGTGGTTACATAAAACTAGGTGGCCCCTTCGCTCGAGCGTACCCTCAGCCCCTCACTGCCTTAGCCATTGCGTGCACCTAGTCGTTTGCCATCGGTTTCGGCGTAATATTTGAATTTTGCGCAAGGATCCTGACGGGTTGATTCCAGACTTGCGCATGTTGCGAAAGATTTTTGTCCATTCATTCCAGACTCCCAAGCTAGGGGCTGCTGTGGACTGTAGTCTGAACGGTACGGCTAACAGTTACGATGCCAGGCCAGCGGTCCCAACCAAGCGATACTAGAGAGTCATGTCAGTCGTCTTTTTACTAGTTTCGTCAGTCAGTTATTCCTAATGTATGGCAAAATGCAAACTTCTACTTGGGGCGAGATGTAGTAGCGGCGAAATCGGAAGGGGACGTGGGCAGGGGGGGGGGGCGGGAAGTACGGCTGATGCCATCTACCGTACGTTATTATCGTCACAAAGCGAGTGACTGACGATAGTAAAGGCCTAAAGGGCCTCTAATGACGACAGTAATGACGATAGTATTTGGCACTAATGATTGATGACAGGAAGAGCGACGAACTAAACTAACACCCATTTCACCGGAAAAAACAGGAAGAGCGACGACACCAGACTTTGCGACGTTGATGGGACTTGGCGAATTGCGAGCCCTAATTCCAGTGGTTGCGCGGGTGCTACCGTTGAAGTTGAAGTTAAGACGACGCGAAAAAAAGACCTTAGAGTTGACACATCTATCCACGCTGCACAGGTGGGAAAGGTGGAAGGGAGCTGCGATCGGCTCGCAGCCAAGGCGGGATTATGTGCCTTTTGATTTCCAGCAATGTCGCTTCTGTATGAACGCACGTGGTGGCTGGAATAGGAGCATAGGCTCACTGACGACCGTCGTGATTTATGTAGCCATTAGGGCGTCGTCTCAAATGAATTCAGGAGCGAGCTCGGACAAGGCTACAAGCAGCCATCGGGGGAGAAACATAGGCATGGTCTAGAATAAAGCTTTAATCGATCTGTTCGCTCAGTGGGACGCACAGCACATTCGGACATCCAGAAGCTGCCCACTCTTTACCAGTTGAGGTGAGCAAGGAATTCCTCGCCTGAAATACTAATAAGTTTGCATCGACTTTAACATGCATGCCGTACGCACGTGGCATTCTCACGTATCGCCCTAGGGCCAAGGCTGCTAAGGGCCGCTCGGTTTCATGCCAAGTTAGCCGTGCTTGCCATGAATGCTGCAGCAGTTTCACTATCTCATTCGTACAAGGTCAATAGACTATGCAAACGACATCTGATTTAGTTTTCATGAAGGGCATAACCTTGTTCAGATTGAGAGTTGCATGACATGGGCTGCTCTTGCGCCACTTTCCTTGTCTTAACCAACTGATTCTCTGTTTATGCTTTCGGTCGTTATACATTCGTATGTGTGCATCTGTGTTGCCATTGTGGTGTCAATTTTGCGCGTGTACTTGTGATGCCTAATACCGTTGGGCTTGCACGCGGCCCCATCGCATGTGGCAGCGACAAGCTCTTGGTCGCCTGTCCAGCGCGGCGAATTCTTGATGGTGAGCAACGGTGATCATTCTTTATGTAGTGCTCATTCCTCAAATTATCAACGTGCTGTGCGCGTCAGCCACCATTGGCCTTGTTCTTCCAGCTTCCGTGCATGATTTTTTTGTAGCCCGCTGGTGATGCTCTCAGCTACAAATAGTTGGCATTATTCGTACCAATTCCTTCGCTGTCGGTAGAACCTTCTTTGCAATCCAGTAGCCTCGGCTGACATTCGTGGCATTGCTGGACTATGTCTCGCTTCCTTGCATGGGTAGCATCTTTGCATATTTATCCTTTTTGCTCAGATCACAGCTTTTTGTCATTCCCTCCCCCCACACACCCCACCCTGAACGACTCCTGCTAGTGTCAATTGCAGACGTAGAGCCTTCAGCCTCGTTAGAGTTCATCCTACCTGTAACGGGGCATATTGTTGGTTGATTGGCCTTGCTTTTTCTTGGCACTAATCAGGCGTTTCTTTCTTATTGCCGTATTAACCATACAGAGATTGCAATGAAGTAGATTGTGAGGCCTCTTGGCATGTTAGGGAACCTTTGCGATTCCAGGATTCCTGGGTGTGCAGTTTCCTACAACTTGTGAGGCATGTAGATTAAGATCACTCAGCTCCCAAGAAGACCAGCATTTGATTGAATACAATAAGTGGAGCCCTGCCACAAATGCAGCAGTTAACAGTGGCCTTAAGGTTTCTCAATCCGCACGCGGAAGCAAGAAGCCTCCAGGGTGGGAGGGAGGGGAAAGAAACAATTGCGGATCATTGCCTGCCTAGCTTGCTTAAGGCATGGCCCGCCGACACACAAGCTGACATCATCCTAAATGAATTAACACCGGCATGCGTCACACACCGGCCTGAACAGTGCTGAAAACGCCACTACAAACAGCGTGGCCACGCACCCCCAGGCTAGTGCGTTAACCGTACAGGTAGTTGTACAAGGTTCCCAAGACTGACAAACATAAAACGCGCCCATCGACCCCTTGGGCCGGTCCGAATCCACTTTACAATAATTAATCACGACTCACTAAATAACCCAAATCAGCCAAAGATTCGGTAAGCAACCAGCCGACCCTACAGGTCCCCACCTAACCTCAGCTGGTGCAACCAAACACGAATCTTTGCAAGTGAAGTCGTATAAAACCTACAATTAATTTTCTCGGACCGCTAATTAATAGCCACCGACCCTTATAAACAACCGGGTCATCCAAGGAAAATTCGGGCGAGCAGGAAACCCTTTGTACAAATCGAATTAGTCAGCCCATGTCGCAGACAGCCTTCCACATCCAGGCCAAGGCATGGCGGCCTTATCTTTCCCGCATGCGTTAATTAAACTATATTCAGAGAAAACCGATACAATTTAGGTGAACATCCATGGCCAATTTTTTTCTCGAGCACCCCTGTCTCTCTCTTGGCCCAGTATCTCACCTTCTTTGTCCTAAAACTAGGCCGGTACTCATAGATAGCCACGCAACTGCTGCGATCTCCCCCGCATCCTTACATACAAGTGAACTGAAGTCATTAAAAATTGACAGTTGTTGGCGCGTCCAGCGCGTGGCTTCATCTCACTAACAAATTTTTGTGTGTACCGATGCGTGCTTTGCCGGATGATGTATTTTTGTCTTGCATGCAGGCAATATACCTAACACAGTCGGGCTGGGCACATCCGTCAGTCCAACACGGCGAGAGGCCACATGCGGATGCAGATTTTGTAGGCTCTGAGCCCTGGTCACATTGCCGTAGCACTCAACAGTGTCCTGTGATTGTTTCTAGAGAGTCATCCAGATATTTCAGCAATGGTGGCTGGGACAGCCCTCGTAATGGTTCCAGTGATGATGAGGATGATGACTTTGATGACGAGGACTGTTGAGCCCCGTTGTGCTTGTCGGTCAACAGATTTTATATTGCATTTGTGAGATGATTGTGGGTGTCCATTTTGCACACCACCCACAGCCATGCTTGAGTGCACCGTTCCTTGTGTGTGTATCAATACAGTTGGTGTTCGTATTTGATCAGTTGTGCCATTTCATCGGGTTGTTGCATGCCATCTGAACATGTTCACTCCCCGTTGCCATTTTATCATACCAGTGTTGTGAGCTCAGAGCAATGGATGCATGATGCAGTGTTGTGATTTAGTGTAGATATTGACGATGCCACCTTTGATCAGCATGATGGATGCTTGGCCAGCGATGGGTCGGAGGTTGACACTTGATGACCGTGATGACGATTGCCCTGAATGTTCAATATTGGTGTTTTTCTTAACATCCCAGTCGATACTTTTGCAATAAACCATGTCTCCCACGGCTCATGACATTGTGGTGCATTTTATCATGCACCTGAGGGTGTTTCCAGCTTGTTTTGTCAGTTCCTTTCAGTACCCCCCTCTGGTTTTTCAAGTTGTCACCTGCAATTAAGAACTTTCTCAGTGGCGAGTTCTTGGTGTCATCCTTTGAAAGCTTGCCCCGTACCGCTGCACGTGTTGTCTCTCCTGGCATTGCCACCTTGCCGTGTCCCACCTTGGCCTTTTCCTTCTCCATCTCTGCTGCGGCATGCACGCACTTCCTTGCTGCGGATGTGCATTATGCGTGCTTTGTGATATATCACTTCCCCTGAGTGGTTGTGATTTATCACCTTATCACATTTTGTTTTTCTGTGGGTTTGTGACATTTTGTGACACTTTGACATTTTGTGATAATGACGTTATCACAAAATATGCTGGTTTTATCACGTTTGTCACGTTTTGTCACAATCATGACATGTCTCGATCACAATTTGTCACAGTTTTATCACATTTTGTCACATTTTGTCACGTTTTATCATTTTTTTATCACAAAATGTCACAAAAGTGACATTTTGTGATAAAAAAATATCACAAAATGTCACAGACCCCTTCCTAGTGTAGCAACATTGTTGGTTAGTGAGGACCTGCTGGGGGGTTGAGCCAAGGTTGCAGGAGGGGCAGGGGCCTGGTTCAGGGTAAGGGAAGGGTCATCACTAAATCTGACCTGCATACGTTGTTCATAGGTAGGAGGGGTAAGTGAGGGACGACGGCGACCACCAGCAACAGGAGAAGGAGGTGAGGTACGCAGATTACCTTGAGGAGTGAGATGGTGCACCGTTTCAAGTGAGTCCCGTCGGTTACCACGATTGTTGTTATGGTTGTTAGTATTATTATTATTATTACTCATAGTAGGAGTGTTGGTAGGTATAGGCGACATGTTACCACCCACTGGATCCATTTTTAATTAAGTAAATGATTAGGAGTCTAACTGAAAGCCACAAGGATAAAGGACAAGGCCTAATTTAAGGCAAGGAAAGAAAGAAAAAAGCTTTTAATGTCTTAAAAGAAGGAAACAATTTAAATCAATCCTTTTTAACAACAGTAATGGATAGGGAACCGAATTCTAAGGTGAGAGGAGTATCTGAAGTAGATGAAGATGCAGCCCGTTTAGGGGGAGAAGAAGGAGGGGTAGCAAAGACTAGAGCTTCTACGGGAGGACGACCATGAGGAATAGGGCGTACGTGCAGGCCTAAATCTGATTGGCTATGATCTATAAGGAACTGCTGAGCTTCTTCGAAGGTCATAAATTTCTTATACCTAATTACGTTGTATACACGGTTCTGGACAATCTTCCTAGCGTCGGACCAAGAAAGGAAAATGGAGGACCATTGAGGCGTAATCACTACGTAATATTTAGCTAGACTATTATCGCTAGAAGAATGGGAAGGAGCAGTAAAAGATCGCCGCTGGCTCATGGTAACGCACCTTGTTCTTGAGTAGTCACGATAGGAGTGGAAGGGGTAGGAGTCGACTTAGCTGGGTTATCTGGATCACCGAAATGACGAGGGCGGCAATGGTCCAGCGCTCGTAGTCCTAAAGTCAGCGACCCAGTGAGTTTCTGCGAGTGCGGCCGTCTAATGAGCAGCAACACGAAGGAAAAGGTGGAACCTACCACGATGCAGAAAAGTGTAATCTACGAGACGCTAGTCGTCTCTCTAACGCAGAACCAAAACCACCTATCTACGACAGTAGGCCACATGTCTCAAGAAAACAAAACGAGGAAAAGGAAAAGGAACTAGCTACGTGAGGAGTTCATCCGCTTTGAGCAGGTCTAACTTCTAGGCATGCAGGGCGTGTCCCGAATCGGGCAGCACTACCCCCCCAGCTCGCAGGCGACCCGCCCATTACCTGTCAAGTAGGTGTCGTCTTCATTTTCCCGGACGCGGAAGGGTTGATTCAATGACGTATGTTGCAGGGGATCGTCGTCTGGTTCTCTACCTAAAATTCCTCCGAGTCCATTGTTACGCCGCGGGTATCTACCACTACCTCTACCTCTACCTGGCCTGATGCTACCTAAACTAGTCAAGCCACCTCTAGTTAATCCTCTAGCGAAAGACGAACGAGACGATCCAGATCTCAATGCATTAACGTAAGTGTTGCTATAATACGCCATAAGCCATTTATACAACCCGTTTATTCCAGGAATAGAGGAAGGAAACACAACTACACTGCCGTGACCCAAGCCTAAATGTGTTAATTCATTTAACACACGCCGAGTGCACACACGAGGGGTAGAACGTGCATAAATGGTCACCAACGGTCCAACACGCTCGGGCCGACATGGCCCTCGCCTACAGATGCACGCTGGTCCACTACATCTACAGATGCACGCTGGTCCACTACATTCTACCACAGGACCAAAGGATCAGGACCACTAGTAAAGTACGCGGCGCGGCGCCCCAAAGGCACCCAATGTGCCACGGTACTGTTACGAGGACAATAGTGTCCCGGTAGAAGCTACACGTAAACCTAGGGACAACCGAGGCAAAAGACCTAATTTACGTCCGTAACTACAACGAATTGTTACGCGACGTAACAGTAACTGACACTGCTGCACCGACCACCGACACGCCCGCCTACGTACCATATCCAAGCCACCTCCGCAACCCAAGCATCTCCAACCCTCACACAAACCTGTGACCTACGCACGATATTCCGACATTGACAACTGTCTCCCACAACTACTTCATAGTCAACCCATAACAATGTCCCCCATGACCCCCGCCAAAGGGGGGGGGTCCCCCCCCCCGGAACACACACACTCTACAATACCCAGGACCACGAGTACCCACCCAATTCGATCACCTCCCACAACGGTATCACCCACGGTGTAGGCCACCCACGAGTCCAATGCGGCCTCCCCCATGTCCACAGCGACACCCCTGCGACCCCGCCAGTGCGCCCACGGACTGCACGCCTCTCCACAGGACTCCCACCCCCACCCACCCACCCACGTCCACCCACCCCCACCCCCCGCATACTATGCAGACGGAAGTTCGGCGGGCGAGCCGGAGTGCCGGTACGGGATTAAGCGACTCAGCCCGCGCTAGGCTATATTAACCCCCGCAGGGGCCTGCTGGTTCAATGCGACACAAGTCGGTGACCACCCCAAAAGCAAGCCCCCCAGATTAATTAATTAATTAATTAATTAATTAGACTCGTGCTCCCGTTGGGGAGTCACGGAGCATTAACCCTGATGGATGGATGGATGGGTGCAAAGCCCCCCAAAAGATCCAGCATTTCGCAATTCCGGTATTGTGCAAAAAGGAAAGAGGTTTTACGACACCATAATAGACTGAGCCGGCGCAGCAGGTGCTGAGACGAAAAAGAACGACAAAGGTCTGGCGTTGCCTCGCCTCCCTCAGACGCCTTCCCCGACTCGAGTCTCGCAATAGGGAATAATTTTTAGCTTCGGAGCGCAACCCCCATTAAAAAATTAAATTAAATTAAATTATAACATGCCTCCGTGGGGAGGTCATGTAGCACATATTTCATGATGGATGGAGGAAGCCGCGTGATCGAACTGTCCTAACTCTATCTAGAAAATCCTACCTGCACTACTCATCAAAACGCCTCCTCCGCTTGGGGGGAGGTGGCTTGCCCACAGCTAGGTCGGGCATGTGCGCCTTGACAATCTTCTTCCACCGCGTCTTGTCCTGCATGGCAGTCCAAAGACGGGAGAGAGAGTGGATGCGGTGCTCAAACTGGGCTGGGACCACTAGGTCGTCCAGCAACATCTGAACGTAGTTGGTGACAGGTTTCCCTACCCTTTTGGGAATGTCCTTGGGGCCAGGCCAGGTCAGAATGTGCCGCCCTGGCTGTCCAAGCCGCTGGGGGCCGGCCAGACCAAGGGTGGTGTCGACCTGGCTGGTGCGGGCAAGGTGTCCTACAAATGCTATCCTACGCTGCCTAATCTCGTCCGAAACACGAGGCATGCCATGATACAAAGACTCTGATGACGGACGCTCGGAAAAACCTACATTAAGGACCTGCCGGAGCATCCTGTAAACTGTGCCGTCGAGCCGAGCTGCCAGTTTGGGTGGGAGGGTCCACGCCTCGGCGCCATACGTGAGCACCGTGAGGACGAGGACCTTGAAGAGCATGCGCTTGCGGTGCCCGTCCAGGCCCTTCGAGCGCCAGTAGGGTGTGAGCGAACGGAGCTTGGCCCAGGCAAGGCCGATGCGGGTGTCCACATCGTCGGCGGTGTCAGGAAGCCAGCTCCCCAACAGCTTGAAGCGGTCGCGGAACGGGACCTCCGTCCCGTCGAGCAGGCGCGGCAGCGGTGGTTTACTGGATGCCCCTATCACCATCGCCTCAGTTTTAGTTGAACGCCCTTCACCGCTGGCTAGCACGCCGGCGATGGAGACGGGATTTTTGTTGTTTGGGGAACCGATTGTGGGAGGCTGAGCCCGCAGCCGCCACTGATTGCTATTGAACCCTTGCAGCTGCATGGCCAGGCCGCAAGGAGCTCAGCGGCGCGGCGCTAACCGATAAGGCATGCTCGAGCCTCTAACCCGAGACTACCGGTAGGCTACCCGATAGCGCATGCTCGAGCCTCTAACCCGAGACTACCGGCACTCAGCGGATCTGTGCTACCGAGGGCGACGGTTCTCTGACCGTCCCGGCGCGCACTGGCTTCCGTACCTTGCTTAGGCACCGACTAGCATCTAGACACCAATCTTTGATGCCCACCTGACTAGGCGCCCAGGCCGGCGACTACCGGCCAGCGGATAGATGCCACTCGGGAGCACAACTCCCATACTTTCTTTTTAAATAATTATCATAAATTATTTGAAGCGAGGGGCAATAGGGTAGCACTGACCCTACGTACGTTCAAGTAGAGAAACACGTAACGACACCCCCGTCCCTTTCTAGCCTACCGGTAGCCTCTAACCCGAGACTACCGGTAGGCTACCCGATACATAGTGCATGCTCGAGCCTCTAACCCGAGACTACCGGCACTCAGCGGATCTGTGCTACCGAGGGCGACGGTTCTCTGACCGTCCCGGCGCGCACTGGCTTCCGTACCTTGCTTAGGCACCGACTAGCATCTACTAGACACCAATCTTTGATGCCCACCTGACTAGGCGCCCAGGCCGGCGACTACCGGCCAGCGGATAGATGCCACTCGGGAGCACAACTGTTTTGACACTAATCTCCAGCCCCACCGCCCGTGCCTCCAGGCCCAGGCAGTCCAGCCAGGTCTGAATGTGCTCGGGGCTCTCGATGAGGGTGGTATCATCCGCATAAATCAGGTCGGCAAGGCGGTAACCAGGTCTAACCCCGCCGCGGTGCTCTTTCACGTTAAGGATGTCCAAGCCTGGCTCGAACCCCTTAAGAGCAGTAAAGCGCGCACGTGCCCGGCGCATGACGTGATCCACGACAATAATGAACAGGTATGGGGACAGGACACAACCTTGCCACACCCCGTGGTGAAGGGGGAATGGTGGAGTGGTGCCCTCCGCAGTCCGCACTACTGCCTGTGAGCCCTCATCATACAGACGGCGAATGGCAGCAATAAACGCAGGTGGTACCCGATCCAGAGCTAGGATGGCCCAAAGAGCCTCCCAGAGAACCGTGTCAAAGGCCTTGATATAGTCAACAAAAATGAAGACCAGCGGCAAACTGTCAGGGGGAAGTCGACGCACCTCCTCCATCAACCGGCGCGCGACAAACACAGCCATGACAGTGTTACGACCACGACGGAAACCCATCTGAGACTCACCCAGGTGTGGGTCCAGCGCGGCGCGGAGCCTGTGCAGCATCATGCGCATGAAGACCTTCAGCGCGGCGCTCTGGAGGCAGACACCCCGGTAGTTACCGGGGTCAGCAGCAGAGCCCTTCTTGTACAGCATGACGCGGATGGCCGTCTGCCACTCAGCAGGCGGAGGCTCGTCAGAGAGCAGGACACGGTTACAGAACGCCAGCAGAAGATCCCGAACCGCCAGATCAGGGGTCTTCAGCAGCTCAGCAGAAAGGTGGTCGGCACCGACCGCCGCATCGTACCGCAGGCGAGCAAGGGCGCCGTCCAATTCCTTCAAAGTGAAGGGGGGACGACGTCGTCAGTGGCAAGGCAGCCCTCCTGCAAGGCGGGGACTTGGTAGTCCGCGGCCGAGGAGGGGGCGCTGGCGGCGGCGGGGGTCCGGCGACCCCGAGGCGGGCGGCCGTCTCGGGGTGAAGCGGCGGGGGGGGGCGCGAGCCCCACCGGTCAAGGAAACATTGTGGGCCAACCAGCGGTCAAGGCTGACCGGCGCCGTGCCGTCCCCCGTGTGCTCCACCGGGGTGCGCTGCCGCCGGCCGCCGAGCCGGTCGAGGTGGTACTACATGTCCTTGCCCTGGTTGCGAGCCTGGCAGGCCTTGGCATCCGCGATGCACTGGGCCGCCTCCGCGTCCTGAGCGTGCTCGTAGGCCTCCACAAGGGCGGCCTTGAGCAATGGTTTCTGCAGCGGGTCCCGGTTACGCTTGAGGCGGTGCCGGGCGGCCAAGACCTTGGGGTCCTGGCGGTAGAGCGGGCCGGGGCGACGGCGGGGCATGACCGGCAGGTGCCGGGCCGCCAGCAACGGGGCACGGGCCGCAAAGCCCGCAAAAATGGCTGCGTTGGGGGCACCATTGTCCAGCTCGTCGACGTCCGCCCGGGCGTCCAGGGCCGACAGGTACTCCTGACGGCACTGGTTCCGCTCGTGCTCGGCGTCCGTCCAGTCCTCAGGATCTCCCTTGACCGGACGTAGAGCAGACCAGTCAGGGCGGACCACTGGGGCGCGGCGCGCGGGGACGTGGAACCGGAGCCGAAGGGTCGCGCGCACCAACCGGTGGTCAGAGCACACCGTCGGCGTGTCAAACACTCGGGTGTCCAGGACCGAGGTGCACCTGGACTGCCGTACCACCACGTAGTCCAAACAGGCCTGACGGCCGTTAGGGCCACAAAAAGTGACCAAGTCCTGTGAGGGACGTTGGAAGTGGCAGTTGACAGCAACCATCCCGCTATCCCGCAAAAAGGCAGAAAACAGGGGAGTGTTGTCGTTAGCAGTAGTGTCAGCAGGCGCAAAGCGGCTGCCAGCAGTGCCCACGGGGAGCGTGGCATTGGCGTCGAGCAGCATAACCAAAAAGTGGCGGGCCGGGGTGACCCTCTCAAGGCCTCGGGGCAACCCCCATGCACGGCTCCTAATGTCCCCAACTACCCCTCCTCGGCAGGGGCAACTGGACAACGTACCTGCCGCCACAAAAAATAATTTATATTAAAAAACAGGCCGCCGCTGACAGGAACCTGGTTCGTGACCTTTAGAGTCCAATTCACGTCCCACGCACCATCGAAGGTGGCAAGCCTGCGATGTGACATTAGAGCTGTTGTAGAAACTTATGAACAGCTCCGCCGAAGCTGGTCAAACCGCAGTAGTAGCGCCCCATCCTTCGCCCATGTCAAAACGACCCGCAGCCGGGGAAAACGACATTGGGGTAAATTTAAATTTTCTTTCCGTTGCACGACCAACTCTACTATGCTTGGTCGAACAACTTAGCGGTTGTGCCACCATCTGCCTCGGCTACAAGACAGATGCAACACGCGCTAGAATGTGCAATTTTGCACAGGCGGCCATTGCCGCCATTGTGAAAGAAACAATTTCGGATCATTGCGGGCATGGTCCACCGACACACAAGCTGACATCATCCTAAATTAAGTAACACCGGCATGCGTCACACGCTGGCCTGAACAGTGCTGAAAACGCCACTACAAACACGCACCCCCGGGCTAGTGCGTCAACCGTACAGGTTGTACCAGGTTCGATCCAAGACTGACAAACATAAAACTCGCCCATGGATTGACCCCTTGGGCCGGTCCGAATCCACTGTACAATAATTAATCACGACTCACTAAAGAGCCCAAATCAGTCAAAGATTCGTTAAGCAACCAGCCGACCCTAGACAGGTCCCCAGATAATCTCAGCCAGTGCAACCGAAAACGAATCTTTGCAAGCAAGTCGTATAAAACCTACAATTAATTTTCTCGGACCAATAATTAATAGCCGCTGACCCTTATAAACAACCGGGTCATCCAAGGAGAATTCAGGTGAACATGAAACCCTTTGTACTGTCACATCGAATTATCCAGCCCATGTCGCAGACAGCCTTCCACATGCAGGCCAAGGCATAGCGGCCCTATCTTTCCCGCATGCGTTATTAAACTACATTCAGAGAAAACCGATTGTGTGTTTTGCATGCACTTCTAGCTTCCCTTGCTGAGACCTTTCATCGACCTATGATGCCCAAGCTTATATTGCCTTCGCATACGATTATGCACGCGCCCCCCTGCTGGCAGGGTGGGGGCTACCTACGGTCCACCACCACATGCACATGGATAGGGGCCGGCTCACACGCGTTCAATATTGCAATTGCATTGTTTCTAGATCCTCATATACAAAAATTGACTTGACCCAGCATGACCATGAAGTTCTTTGCCAGGTCGATTCCGAGACCAGGGCCAAAAGGCCGGGACCGAACATGAGCTGAGTTTGATGTTGCGCTAATGCAGGCACCCACCGCAATAAATTGCTCTTGAAAGAGCCCAAAGCATGTACCACCACAAACTCCTTGCTCAACAAAGTTTTAGGCTGTTACTGTCCAAGCGATAAGCTTTATTTTTGCTCCTGCTGGTCCTTCTTCGGGTCCAGCCCCCTGATGCGGATGTCGTAGAGGACCTCCTCGACTTTCTTTAGATCGTACTTTATCCCTGCAAAACAAAGCCACATCAGTGACCGTAACAGTTACGCATCACAGCAGCAGATCCCAAACCATGCAACCAAGAGCATATGTTAGTTAATCAAATAATAGGCGTAGACCATAACAGTGATGCAGCACAGCAGCAGATCGCAAACCATGCAACCACTAGCATACGTTAGTTACTCAAATAATAGGCGTAGACCATAACAGTCATGCAGCACAGCAGCAGATCGCAAACCATGCAAACACTAGGATATGTTAGTTACTCAAATAATAGGCGTAGACCATAAGAGTGATGCAGCACAGCAGCAGATCCCAAACCATGCAACCAAGAGCATATGTTAGTTAATCAAATAATAGGCGTAGACCATAACAGTGATGCAGCACAGCAGCAGATCCCAAACCATGCAACCAAGAGCATATGTTAGTTAATCAAATAATAGGCGTAGACCATAACAGTGATGCAGCACAGCAGCACATCGCAAACCATGCAAACACTAGCATATATGGATTCTTTCAGCTTTCTGGCCTGCGCTGGTTGTCTCTTTGATATGTTAGTTAATCAAATTATAGACGTAGACCTATGCAGTAGTATAGTAAATAGCGTTAGGTAAGGACATTTACCTGTGATTCAGGATGCTTACCTCTGTAGACAAGGACGATCTGTGATGTAAAAAATAATACCCACCGTCAAACTTCCGCCGCAGAACGTCATTGCGCAGGTTAAGTTGCCGGAAGCCAGCAAACAGCTCGTTGAGGAATGAGGAGACGCGCTCGGCGCACGCATAGTCGCCCGCGGTGGCCCGGTTGATCACGTAGCGCGGCTGCAAGCACAAGAGGTTGCAAGCATCGACAATAACATGGCTCGTGGTCATGGCACAGTTGATCACGTAGCGCGTTGCTGCAAGCGCAAGAGGTTGCAAGCATCGACAATAACATGGCTCGTGGTCATGGCATGGTTGATCACGTAGCGCGTTGCTGCGAGCACAAGAGGTTGCAAGCATCGACAATAACATGGCTCGTGGTCATGGCCCGGTTGATCACGTAGCGCGGCTGCAAGCACAAGAGGTTGTAAGCATCGACAATAACATGGCTCGTGGTCATGGCACAGTTGATCACGTAGCGCGTTGCTGCGAGCGCAAGAGGTTGCAAGCATCGACAATAACATGGCTCGTGGTCATGGCCCGGTTGATCACGTAGCGGGTTGCTGCGAGCACAAGAGGTTGCAAGCATCGACAATAACATGGCTCGTGGTCATGGCCCGGTTGATCACGTAGCGCGTTGCTGCAAGCGCAAGAGGTTGCAAGCATCGACAATAACAAGGCTCGTGGTCATGGCACAGTTGATCACGTAGCGCGTTGCTGCGAGCGCAAGAGGTTGCAAGCATCGACAATAACATGGCTCGTGGTCATGGCACGGTTGATGACGTAGCGCGTTGCTGCGAGCGCAAGAGGTTGCAAGCATCGACAATAACATGGCTCGTGGTCATGGCCCGGTTGATCACGTAGCGCGTTGCTGCGAGCGCAAGAGGTTGCAAGCATCGACAATAACATGGCTCGTGGTCATGGCCCGGTTGATGACGTAGCGCGTTGCTGCGAGCGCAAGAGGTTGCAAGCATCGACAATAACATGGCTCGTGGTCATGGCCCGGTTGATCACGTAGCGCGTTGCTGCAAGCACAAGAGGTTGCAAGCATCGACAATAACATGGCTCGTGGTCATGGCACGGTTGATGACGTAGCGCGTTGCTGCGAGCGCAAGAGGTTGCAAGCATCGACAATAACATGGCTCGTGGTCATGGCACAGTTGATCACGTAGCGGGTTGCTGCGAGCGCAAGAGGTTGCAAGCATCGACAATAACAAGGCCCAGTCGATCCTCCGCAGCGCGGCTGCAAAGCAACCATCCAGTTGGCATGCATCCTGGCCGGGCGATGGCGTGGCTGCAAGCATCACATAATGTGAGACACATTATTCGTGTACGCTTATGTGTTGCAAACCAAATAGACGGCATGAAAACAAAAATTAATGACATTCAATGGATTCTCCCAATTTCTGGCCTGCGCTGGTTGTCTCCTTGATTAAAGAAAACACGACGCTAACTCCCTACCGCGGGCACCGCTTTGGATGTTATGTAAACCTCCCCTACTAAACTACGCATTATACTGGTCAAGTTTACGCTTTGTTCCTAAACCTCCCCTACACTGGCCAAGGTCATGCAAGTACGCCAGAGGGCTCTACGGCTCACCAGCTCGTTGGAGAGACTGCACACGCCTGCCCATTCCCGCGTCAGCAGAACCGCCGAGACATCCCAGTCATGAAGTGCATGTAAAGTGCAAACAAGAGGTTCAGGGGCAAGCAAGGTACCAGAGGCAGGGGAGGCAAACAAGCAAAGATAAGCAAAAGAAAATAAAAGCCTGCCGAAACCACCCGGCCAATGTACGGGAATCAGCATGGGTGAAAAACTAGGTGCGGAAGAAAATTGAATTGGGAGCAATGTGGGGAAGACAGATTAGCAGTCAAACTTCCCCAGTATAGGCAAAGCAGCACGCAAATAGACGTGGCGCACACAATGTGCGCATAGGTTTAAACCGAATGTGGTGGCAGGCCGATTTCTTGTACACCGCGCACGGTGAACACTTGTTACATGCCTTGGACGTATTTCCTTTGATTGAGACGCAGGATGGGGGTTGACCCAGGGCCCTCCCTGTCAAGTCCATGCTCTCATTTTAAAATTTTTTTTCTACTTTTTTATTGCGAATCATGAGGCCTTTCCATGGTCCTACCTGGTCCTATCTGGTCCTATCTGGTCCTACCTGGTCCTTCCTGGTCCTACCTGGTCCTACCTGGTCCTATCTGGTCCTACCTGGTCCTATCTGGTCCTATCTGGTCCTACCTGGTCCTTCCTGGTCCTACCTGGTCCTACCTGGTCCTATCTGGTCCTATCTGGTCCTATCTGGTCCTATCTGGTCCTATCTGGTCCTATCTGGTCCTATCTGGTCCTACCTGGTCCTACAAGGCTCTTTTTTAGCATCAACCATCATGTGGGCAACCGAGACCATCGAGACAACGAGGACGTGAAGGGGACGCAATTAAAGCCGGATATCGCGGTCGGTGCGCCGTCGCGTGCCGGCAGCTCCACACACTGGGTAGCACATCGTTACCGTTGGGATAACGCGGTCGCCCTCCCATCAAAGAGTGGTCAAAGTGGGTAAACTGTCCCACTGCGAACTACAGCCGAGCGACGAGCATTCCCCAGTGGTAGGTAGCCGTCCTCGCATCCTACAGACATGAATACGCCCGCCGCCATCGCGGTGTATGGCTCGGTGGCTGCACGCTGGCAGCAAGCGGCAAGGAGCGGGCTTCATGGGTACTCCTCCAATGCTTCTCGCACCAGCCCATGCCTATCAAACGAATACCAGCCCATGCCTATCAAACGAATACCAGCCCATGCCTATCAAACGAATACCAGCCCATGCCTATCAAACGAATACCAGCCCATGCCTATCAAACGAATACCAGCCCATGCCTATCAAACGAATACCAGCCCATGCCTATCAAACGAATACCAGCCCATGCCTATCAAACGAATACCAGCCCATGCCTATCAAACGAATACCAGCCCATGCCTATCAAACAAATACCAGCCCATGCCTATCAAACGAATACCAGCCCATGCCTATCAAACGAATACCAGCCCATGCATATCAAACGAATACCAGCCCATGCCTATCAAACGAATACCAGCCCATGCCTATCAAACGAATACCAGCCCATGCCTATCAAACGAATACCAGCCCATGCATATCAAATGAATACCAGCCCATGCCTATCAAACGAATACCAGCCCATGCATATCAAATGAATACCAGCCCATGCATATCAAATGAATACCAGCCCATGCAAATCGGTCCATTGATCCCCATCACCCATGCGGGTACCCAATAACGTGCCAGCAGCAAGCAACTAGCAACACGCAACAAGCAGCACGCACTACATACCAGTCAAGGAATCTCGAACCCATGCCGGTAGCTAGGCGTGAGCCAGCAGCAAGCAAGGAACAGCAAGACGCTTGCCCGGCCACCCACCCCCCACCACTGCACCCCTCGCCGTACCCCCCTCGCCGTGCGACAGCAACAAACGCAACCCACGAACCGATCAAGTAATCTTCGAGGTCCACATGGAACTTGCTCGATGCTTCGTCTGCATGTGCCAGGGAGGCACCCAGGGTGTGCACGCAGACAAGCAGGCAAGTGAGGGAGGCCGCGGGGACGAGCAAGCAGGCAAGCAAAGAACGAGTGAGTATGCGAGTAAGTGACTAGGGAATAGGGAACACCGATAGAAAATATTATGACGGATGACAGCTGTCGCACAAGCGGTGCATTTAAAGGAGACAACCAGCGCAGGCCAGAAATCGGGAGAATCCGGACCATGGTAGCTCGAGCCTGCCATTATCTTTTCCGCATTTTCGAGTCGTTCAGGATGATGAATATGAATGGAGATGGAAATGTGTGAGATGGTGCATATGGGCCATGAATATGGTGACAGCTATACACAGAAGGTGATTATTAATATGATACTACAGACGTCAGTCTTCTATAGACGTCTATACTGTAAAGTGACGGCGACAGCTATACACAGAGCAAGTGGGGTGGTCCGGACTGCTATCGCGACAGGCTGCAGCAAGCGTAATACCAACTGAGAGTCGCCGCAGAAACTGTGCCAAGGGCAACAGAAACGATCTAACCGAAGCAGGATGTGAGGTGACGTATGTCAGAGCAACAGCTGCTGTAAGGCAAAAATAGATGACAAGGGCTAAAACAACAACGAAAGAATAACAAGGCGGAAGACCACTGTTGCGCTAGATAGCAAGGCAGCATAAATTAGTTACAAGGGAGTAATGACAGCAATAATATTGGTGATAACAACACCATTTATTTATCATTGTGATATCAATAGATAAGAGATAACAAGGGCTTGAGCAGCGGGCCAGGTACCCACCCAGCAGCAGCGACTGCACCTCTGCACGCGTCAGCAGCGCGCCCGTCTCCAGCCAGTGCACAAATGCCAGCAGGAAACACACGGTCGACGTGGTAAACTTGAAGTGGTCGTGGAACCTGCAGGGGCTTGAGGGTGCGCGATGACAGTGAGCCATGGACGAATAGACGCATAAAAGTAGCTAGCAGGCAACCCATGTGTGGGTGGCATGCTTGCAGGCAACCCATGCGTGGGTGGCATGCTTGCAGGCAACCCATGCGTGGGTGGCATGCTTGCAGGCAACCCATGCGTGGGTGGCATGCTTGCAGGCAACCCATGCGTGGGTGGCATGCTTGCAGGCAACCCATGCGTGGGTGGCATGCTTGCAGGCAACCCATGCGTGGGTGGCATGCTTGCAGGCAACCCATGCGTGGGTGGCATGCTTGCAGGCAACCCATGCGTGGGTGGCATGCTTGCAGGCAACAAGTGCGCAGGTGATGTGTGCTTGCAGGGGGACACGCGCGCGGGTGGGTGACACGCTTGCTTGCTTGCAGGCAGCACATGCGTGGGTGGGTGGGTGGGTGGGTGTCGTGTGCATGCGGGTACCACACTTGCGCGGGTGGCGTGCTCGTTATTGAAGTTGTAATGAACGATGCAGGTGCGTGATCACGCACACCGCGAATGAATAACCATAGCGGCTAGCAGGAAAAATGCATAGTGGACAGGGCTGATTCAAAGCGTTTCATTACACCTGCAAGCCCCATGCAGGCATGGCCATGCATGCTTGATAGATTATAGATACCAAAGAGAAACACCAGTTAAAAATGAAAATGGTTTCTGGTTGACAATAATGTCTAGTTATAGAGGTTTCTAGTTATAGTGGTTTCTAGTTAATATCTAGCAATCCAGCCTAGTTGCCGGAGGCCGGCACCCACCTGTAGTATTCCCCCTCCGGGCGACGGTAGATGATGGTGGACAGCTTGGCATAGCCCTGCCTCAGCTCCGGGATACTCTTTTTGGCCTCATGTAACGCGGCTGTCAGGCCTGGGCAACCCACAAATGGGGGCACATGAGGTCAAGAAGGGTCCGAATGTGGGATGGTGTGTGGGTGAGTCCAGGGTGAGGCAGTGGGTTGAAATGTGCGAAAGGATATGGGTGAGCAGGTACCTGAAAATGTAATTTTAGGGAAAAAGTGATTCCTGTTGAAAAATGGATCATGGACTCCACCAGTGTGGCATTATGCTGTGGCAAACAAGAAATGTATATACTACTACATGACAATTTGTTATCCTGACTAGATGGGAGCTCAAAGTGGTGGGGTATCTGAGGCTTAGGGGCATTGGTCGGGGGGGGGGGAAGGAGAGCTTGGAAGGGATTTCAAGGTTGCCTATTTCGTTTCAAGCGACGCACCACATGCATAAGCCCTTCGTTTTATATACAAGCAAGAGATTTTTACTGGCAGTCAGCTTCTAGGCCGCCATCTGGGGACTTGGGAGATTGTCAGATCTAAGCCAGCAGTCGCAGTCGGGTTATTGGCGAGCAATGCTGAGCAAAAAATGCAGACATAATTACTATTTCCGGAACAGGCTCGATCATCCACATGGACTATCTGGGCTGCCCGCTCGAAGCTTAAATTGGTGGCATGCAGGCACGAGCAGAACGAGCATGTGTGAAAAGTGGTTAAGAAGCTAGTTTAGTGCATTATTAGTGCACTGTGAAGGAGCTTCCAAACAATCGCTGCAGCTGAGAAAAGATCGCCAGCAAAACCTAAGAAACAATTATGAGCCATAATGCAGTAAGTTAACCCATGCTACTGGGGGAAAAAGTTGACTGTAAGTTTTTAAGAGCAAGCACTCGCCCCCCACCTGAGAAAATGCTTCAATTCAGCCCATTTCATGATAACCCCCCCAAAAGCAAAAACTCCATGGTATAGGCTCTTTGTACGGATACCGAAACCGGAAAAACAGATTTAAAAGGATGTTTAATTGCCGAGGTAAGCAAGAGGACTTGGAAGGCGATTTTCCCTTCGAAGCTCGCACATCACTACAGCAATTTCGCAGACACCTTGGAGACCTCGATAGGTGTCAAACTAGGAAGTAGCAACGTGCCCCCAGCTAGGCGGCCAGACGGACGTACCTTGCCCGTCGGAATCCTGACCATGCACGGGAAGCAACGCATATTGCATCCTGTGGCATGTCAGGTTTATTTCTTCCACAGCGCTCCGAATGTCTTCTTTTATAGCATTGCTTTCCTCAATCGCTACCCTCAACTGTTCAAATATCTCAAAGGAGGAAGAGACGATGAGATTGTCATGCGACGCTTCCACTCGTGGACGCTTCCTATCAGCGACGTCTTCCATCAGAAAAGATGTTAGCTGTCTTTAACTTTCTAGGGGAAACAAGTATGCCTAGGTAAGGCACAGAACAGAGCAGTGTCAAGGAATTCGAAAGCAGGGCTAAAGCCACAGCTGTGCAGTGTGCAATGTGCAATGTGCAGTGTGCAGTGGTGTGCATTCTAGTACAGCTCACGTAAGAGCTCATACCGGGCAGGCTGAGGCCATGCCGTGCAGGCGTGCGAAACCTTGCAAACTATGTACGCAAGGCATCGCCAGTTCTGCCATACCGCCTAATGCTGCCGTCTTGACGAAGTTTGCACTTCTTAGTGTTCAGTTCAGTTCAGTTGGATCCCACGCCGGTCCATAGCCCGATCGAAAGAGATATCATATTGGCCGAGGGCCGGATAATTAATTGAAGTTGTTACGATGGTACTTCGTAGTGTTGCGTAAGATACTCCAGTGGCACGGAAACTCGTTTCGTTTGACGAAGTCCATTTCCCCAGTCAGTTGGCACTTGGCACGTCATGCATGGTGACGCCCATGTGCGGCGTGGGCAACAACAACAACAACAACAGCTGGTGACGAAGCCAGTTGCATCTGGGGTGCCACGTGGTGTGCCTATGTGCTGTTCCTGGAATTAAGTTCAGTTTATTCCCGCGCCCCTGCCGCGCCGTAATTAAATGAGCTGTTCCTGTGCGCATGTGCCCTGCAGGATGACGGGGGTCGTTCTAATCGCTATTTCGTGGTGTGTGGCCGGACTTCTAGACGTCGAAGGGGCTCGTCTGTGCTGGTACAAATAAAGTTTATATTTATTCATGATGAGGTAACCTCGGCTTCATTGACAGCAACAGCCCACGCGAGATACAGCAGAGGAGGCGACAACAGGACGTGCGCTGCCTGACAATGTGTGGGCCTGACGGCCGCGGCCATTTACCGTGTAAAACCATGTAAAAGTACCATCGAAGGTTGTGAATTGGCGTTGATTTCACTATCTCGTGCTCAACTAGGGATGCCGGCCACGGTACTCCAGAATGACATTGAAATTGGGATTGAACTGAGAGGCGCCGGCGATGCAAGTGTGGCAATCTCAGAGCTAACTGTGTATATAGTGGAATGCCAAGGAGCCTGGCTAAAAGGGAATTACATAGTATAATGAAGCGCTGTCTGCGTTGGGTATTGACATGCTCGTTAGTCTTGTACCATACGGCGGGGTTGGAGCAGCCGCTCCCCGTGCAGTCTCTGCACGACGCGTGGTTTACTTGGGTAAACGCGGACGCGCATGATCGCGTCGCCGAGCAGGCGTTCCAGAGCGCGCTGCCATGCGCACCGACTTCCGAGGTATGCCATTGTTATGTCGTGTTCGGTTTATCCAACGGTCGTCTCCCTCGTACTTGCCCAATGCAGCGCGGCTGATAACAACCTTGTTCATCCTTGTTTATCCTTTGTTATTCATTCCTTGCTTTTCCTTGTTACATAGCCCTCGTTTAATCCTTTTTTATTCCTCGTTACGCGTTCCTTGTTCCTTGTTAATCCTTGCTGCACCTTCCTTGCTTGTTCCTTGTTATACATCCCTTGCTCACTCCATGTTATGCATTCCTCGCTGCTACCTTCTACCTGACAGGTCGATCGGCTGGCCACCAAGAGCCAGCAGTTCATGGACCACCTCTACTCGGAGGGTATACCCCCCAACGCAGCCGACCCTGTGCTGCGCGCCGCCACTGCCGTGAGGCTAATGCTGGCAGAGCTGGGCGCCCGCCAGGGGAAAAACCCTCCTCCGTTCACCGCGGGCAGAAGAAACTGTCTTCCCTCACGAGACAGCGAGTCGGCAACTAACAGAGACTTGTCAGGATACAGCGACAAGGAGGTGCTGCCAGGATTATCGCTCTCAGAAGAAGCCAGCGGATGGCGGTCACTGCTAGCTTCATCATTGGCGGGGGAAGCTGCCGACATAGCCGCATCGGGTGGAGGAGGGGCTACCGGTGTGCCCCTCGGCCGCTCATTGTTGGATGATGCTGTTGGGAGAGGTGGCGTGGTGGACGATGCCATGGTGGATGTTGGCTCCACCGCCAGCGTAACACCCATGCTAGTCGACCCTCCCCTCCCCGGTCCCCTACCAGAATCTCTCCCCGTCGACAGCCATTATCCACAACATCATGTCGATAATCTGCAGCCTCCTGGCACCGACATCACTGGAGGGAAGACCACGCGGGGTCTAAATTTGGAGCAGCACCGGCGGTCACCCCGCGAGGTGCCCTCCTCGCCGGACGACGCGCCCGCACACGTGCCGGCCGAGGATGGCGCGCTAGACCTTGCGTACGGCAGCATGATCGATCTGGTCCGCAAGCGCACGACCGGCTGGATCAGCCAGCTCTCGCCCAACTCGACCATCCTGGTGGGCAACAGCCAGAAGCTGCTGGCGGCCGACCCGCCCCTTGGTGACGTCATCAACGGCTACGATGACGTCATCCGGTTCAACAGCAAGCGGATCGCCGAGTACGTGCGTGCGATCGGGTCCAAGACGACCGTCATGGTCATGGGCGACTTCCAATGGACGTGCGGCTGCAACGGCGGCGAGTGCTGCAACGCGACGCAGGTGGCCGCGTTCTGGTCGCGCGTGGGTGATGTCCGCGCGCTATTAGTCTCCTTCAAGCGGTTCCTCCACGCGTCCGTGTTCAAGCGTGGCGCGCGGCCGCAGGGTGTCTCGGTCCACGAGCTCGGCCACATCGACTGCTTCGAGCAGGACCACCCGTTTGACTGCTCCAAGCTGCAGTATGTGCGCGCGAGCATGCTGAACGCGTGGCTGGACCAGAAGCGGGCGGAGGGGCACCGGGGCCTTGTGAGCCGCATCCCGTGGGGCAAGCGCATCCGCACGGGCACGCAGACGCTGATGCTGCTGCTGTTCCATGGGATGGTGCCCACGATCGCCGGTTATGACCTTGGGTGCGAGCAGAATCACCACTTTTACGAGAGCAACCACGGCGCGTTCCGTTGGTACGACCACGAGACGCCCGTCGTGTTGGACTTGGTGCGCGAGGGGCTCGTGCGGGCGCTGGATGTTCCCTCGAACACGGGCACACATCCCTGTTAAATGCTTGTGCGCGAACGTGTCGGTGCTGTTGGCCCGATGCGCCACTGAATGATAGCACGCGTCACTATTGGCGCACATTGTGGTGGTTGGGTCGCCATGCATGGCCGTTGTCTAATGATTCATGGGTTGTCTCAGAGCTTGTCTTGTGATACAGTCATGCTTGTCAATGCAAAATTGATGTAATGAGCATCATATTTATGCACATTATTATTATGTTACATCAAGGAGACAACCAGCGCAGGCCAGAAATCGGGAGAGTCCGGCACATGTGCTTATGTCGGTGTTGATCGATACATGATGGGTAGTGCGTGGGCGTTGAGGTCAAACCGGAGGCTATAACGCGTGCTCCGTTGAGTTCAATGGTGAAATTGATGGCCATTTGCCGTGCCCATATTTGTGGCAGGCAGTCTTTGTGTGTCAATGATGCTGTATGCAGCACCTTTAATTATATTTCAGAAAGCTTCAGTCTCACCGGAGTGAGTGAGACAGTTGTATGCATTAATTAATTAATTGATAAGCAGGTGACTGCGTTGATCACGTGGGAGCCAATACAGAGTAAAGGAACCTTCAACCCTGTATACACAACGAGAAGGATCGAGGGAGGTAGTTTACATCCTACCCTTGCAGGAAGTAGCCCAGACTGTATCAAAGGCCATATGTCCCTTCTCAGGGCTATGTGGCACATGTATTCCCAACGGAGTCATGTTCCTAATTATGGAGGGAGGGCACCCTAGCTTCTCTCACTGCCGCAAGTGGGCAGGCCACGGAGCGCTCTCTCCACAGCATCCAGTGCCGGGGCGCAACCATACTGTGGGTGCAATACGTACAACCATGCAATACCATAGGTAGGCCGACGCATAGCTTATTCTGATCAGGCACTCCGCAAAGGTGAAAACCATTTGCGTTCAGTGCCGGGCCGCGGAAAACGCGGAAAAACGCGATCTGCAAATGAATCCGACCGGAATATATAGCTTATGCTACAAAGGTGAGGTGGGCTCAAGACGTCGGCTAAGGCGCAAGCTGATGGCCACAAGGTGCCAGCGCTAATTGAAGGTACTATAACGCTGGGCGCTACTATCATTTCAAGTGATGTAATGCCTAAGCTATCCATAATCGAGTTGTATGCATGCTGCGCTTTAACGTGCTGAAATTGTACTTAGTTACGTGTGAAGACGTAGCCTTGACCCTTACTAGGTGAACAGTTACAACCCGATATTAAAAATGCTGGCACCCCTCTAGCTCCGGTAAAGAGGTTATTCGCAGTTGGGCTGTTTCGTAACGTTAAGTGAGATGCCTTCGGATCCGGAGACTCTACAGCCGCGACCTTATAAGTAAGTAAGTAAGTAAGTAAGTAAGTAAGTAAGTAAGTAAGTAAGTAAGTAAGTAAGTAAGTAAGTAAGTAAGTAAGTAAGTAAGTAAGTAAGTAAGTAAGTAAGTAAGTAAGTAAGTAAGTAAGTAAGTAAGTAAGTAAGTAAGTAAGTAAGTAAGTAAGTAAGTAAGTAAGTAAGTAAGTAAGTAAGTAAGTAAGTAAGTAAGTAAGTAAGTAAGTAAGTAAGTAAGTACTTGCGTGTCATGCGCAAAGGCATGCCACGGAGTACTATGCTAATCTCCTTAGAAAAAATAATTACACAAAAGTTTAAACAAATATCGTCTGCATCATTCCCCAACCATTAACCCAGCACTAGATGCGGGATGTAATCCTCATCCGAGCTGTCCTCTACGCGAACTTATGCCGAAGGTCCTGCATGCATGCAGGTGGGGGGATGTAAACCGCCACCTGACTCTTGGTGCACAAGGTGTACCTGCACCAGCATGATGTATCATACCTAATTTAGGCCGGGCATGGGGTGAAAGATTATTATGGAGCACCATAATATATACAGGCCCTTCGGCACCTCGCTGACAAGCTGCCCGCGGCCGGGGCCCTACTGCCCCCCCGCCGCCCGCCCCGCTTCACCAGCCTGCACCGGCTCCCCGCCGTCATCCAGGCCCGGCAAGCCCTGCGCGACAACAGCGACCCCGCCCGCTACGCCCGCCTCAAAGCCGATTACCACTCGGCCATCCGGCAGGCGACCAAGGAGCAGGAGGACCTTCATGTCCGCGAGTACTTCGCCCACCTCAAGGACCAGCACGGCAAGTACGCCTGGACCCGCCTGCGTCACGCCCAACGGCCCGCCGGCGGCGCGCAGCCGGCGCCGCGGACGCTCTCTGGCTCACCGCAGCAGCAGCTCGACCAGTGGTATTCCTCCCAGTCCCGGCTGCTCGGCGCCCCCCCGCCGCCTCCGCCGCTTGGCCCTCTGGCGGCCGCACGCCTGGCAGTAGCACCGGCGGACGTCCCTGCGCCGCCCACGCCGCCCGCCGCTGAGCAGGACTACACGTACCCAGCCCTGACGGAACCCCTGGCCGACCCCAACGAGCTCCCGCCGTTCACCGAGCTCGAGCTGAGCACCGCCGCCAAGCAACTCCGCTTTTATGCCGCCGTTGGACCTGACCAGCTCCCAGCCCCGGTGATTAAGTTGACGGCGCTCACGGGGTTCCTGCTTGACGTCTGCAACCGGATCCTGCTTGCCGACGCGCCGCCGATTCCTGAGTGGCAGCACAGCTACCGTATTATGCTGTACAAAAACAAAGGTTCCCCTGACGACCCCGCCAACTACAGAGGAGTCTGCATCCAGAGCGCCGCACTTAAGTTGTTCATGCGCATGATCCTCAACCGCCTTCGTTCTGCTCTCGACTGTCACCTTGGGGAAAGTCAAATGGGCTTCCGTCCTGGGCGCAACACCGTCATGGCCATCTTCGTCGCGCGTCGCCTCTTCGAGGAAATCGCTCTCCTGCAACCTGGTGAGTTTCCCGCAATCCTGATCTTCGTCGACTTCATCAAGGCTTTTGATTCTGTCCTCTGGGACGCTCTATGGGCTGTACTTGCTCGCGCTCGCGTCCCCACTCCCCTGATTACCGTCATCCGCACGCTGTATGAGGGGTCCACCACTTCGGTGCGCACTCAACACGGCATTACCCCGCCATGCCCACTGCAGACCGGCGTCTGGCAGGGTTGCGTCCTGTCGCCGTACCTGTTTATTATTGTAGTGGATTATGTTATGCGCCAGGCACGTGCTCGCTTTGCTAGCATTGCAGGCCGTGCCCCTGGCCTAGCGATCACGAACGAGCTTGGGGAAGGGGGGCCGACTAACAAGCAGAATTTACTAGCTGACCTCATTTATGCCGACGACATCACGCTCATCGAGAAGCCGGAGTCTGCCCAACTTGGCTAGCTGGACTGCCTGGCGCTCGAGGCTCGGGCGGTTGGTCTAGAAATCAGCCCCAAAACGGAGGCCCTGGCCCTCGGCATGGCAGGGCCCCCACCCACACTCCGCCTCTTAGACGATGCCGAGGTCAACTACCCTCCTTCAGGCCGCTTCAAGCTGCTCGGCAGTTGGCTTCCCGACTGCGAGGACGACATGACGACACGGATCGGCATGGCGTGGGCGCACCTCCATGACCACCGCCGCTGGTGGAGCAACCCCGCCCTACCCCGGATCGTCAAGCGTGACCTCTTCAAGGTCGTCATTCTGACGATCCTGACCTACGGCGCCGAGACGTGGACACTGATGCAGGAGCTGGAGCAACGACTCGACGGCGCCGTCACCAAGATGCTGCGCAAGGCCCTTAACATCCCCTTTGGTTTGCACATTAGTAATGAGGATTTGTACGCTGATTTGCCCTATTATGTTTCCCACATTATTAGGCACAGGCGCCTGGGCCTAGCCGGGCACCTGGCCCGCACAGATCAGGTAGATACATCAGATAGACTAGCTGGCACCAAGCCCGCCCAGCCTGGGCGATATGTCCTCACCTGGCGTGCCCCCGGCCGCGCGCGGCAGGGCCGCCACCCGTGGACTTTTCGTGATAGACTCGGCATGGACATGTGCTACACTAGACGTGACGGGCTCACCCCCGGGCAGCCTCCTGGTTTGTCTGTAATATGGAGGCAGATGGTGCGCAAGGATAGATGGCAAGTAGTGATGAAGGAGACCACCCCCAAGCCTGTGGGGGCTCCGCGTGTGACCAAGTATGGCATTCATAGCGATTCGGGCCGCGGTGCCCACACCCCTGTAACTAGGACCTAGATAGCTTATACCATCCATTCCATCCCATGTTCCCCTCCCACTGAGGACTTATGCTCACGTGACGCAGTCACGTGTCTATTAATTAATTAATTAATATATACAGAGTTTAAGTGCTTTTCATCCCTGTACGTTGCTCACATGCAGGGAAGGGGACACCCGTCTTCCCTCACGCCCGGAGGCAAGGGCACAGCTGCAATCTAAACTACTCACGAGCTAAGCCTTACTAATTATACTATGCTATGTACACTACAACGCTATGTTGCCCTAGGCTGAGGTTTCTGGGGTTGCTGGGGCGGCGGTGGTCGCCTGCCAGGGCCGTTGTGGCCGGTCGACGTAGATGACCGCCCCCCTCCAGTAAACCGGCTTCTAGTTCCCTGCTGCCTACCGGAGGTGGAGGTACTGGGTCGGCCATAGCTCCCATCACAATTGTTGCTGCGCCAGGGTCAAGTCGTCATCCAACGTGTAGGAGGTGGGTACGTCCCTACAATTAAGCTGCTTGCAACGCTTGAGACAGTGCTCAGCTTGTCCGCCATGTACTCTTGAAAACGTGAGGAGCAGCAGGGGCGGTCCTGAGCCGGCAGCCTTGCCGGCCCCTGACGAGGGTCGAGGCCGGCCGGGGGGGAAGGCGGATAGCCTCCAGCTTGAGCGCACCAATGATTGAGGTCCTTGGGGGCAAGGATTAAAATTAGTTAAATTATCACATGACTCGGCCGTTGGGAGATCATGTAGCACGTATTCCCTTGCTGGATGGATGGAGGACGTGGGCGAAGCCGCGAAACCGAACTAATCTAACTATATATAGATAAGCTATAACCTATAGAAAACCCTACAACTACTCTCCTCAGCAAAGCTCCCCTTCCTTCTGCATGGGGAGAGGGGGCTTGCGGCTTGCCCACAGGGGCCGCCGGCGGCGGTGTTGAGCCAGCTGGACATGATCGTCTTCCACCTCCTTTTGTTCTGCATAGTAGTCCAAGCGATTCCCTCTAGCTAGAGGGAGTGAATGCGCACGGTGTTCAAGCGTAGCTGGGACCACTAGCTAGGTCGGCCAGGCGGCCAGCAAAGTTCTGGTGTGTATCTAGGTCATGGCAGGTTTCCCCATCTTTCTAGGAATGTCCTTGGGGCTCAGTGGCCAGGCCTGGTCAGGATATGCCGCCCTGGTTGGCGGGCCAAGCCGCTGGGGGCCGGCCAGACCGATCAAGGTCGGTGTCTACCTGACTGGTGCAAGCTGAGATGTCCTACAGTATCTACGAATGCTATCTATCCTACGCTGCCTAATCTCGTTCGAAATCGGCCAGGCATACCCTGATACAAAGACTCCGAAAGACCTACGTGTGGAAAAGCCTACGTTTAGGGCCTGTCGGAGCATCCGGATAACCGTGCCGTTCAGCCGTGTGACCAGCAGTATCCGCGAGCGTCCATGCCTCTGCGCCATAGGTTGAGCACCGTGAGGACCAGGACCTTTCAAAGAGCATTATATTTCGCTTGCGGTGCTCGCCCAGCCAGGTCCTCCGCGTGCCAGTATGATGGGGGTTGAGCGAACGAAGCCTACTAGCCCAGGCCGGCGGCCAGACCGATGCGGATGTCCACATCGTCGGCGGTGTCGGGGAGCATGCTCCCCATGCAGCAGTTTGAAGCGATCACGGAACGGGACCTCCCTCGATCCGTCGAGCAGCCGGGGCTTCGGCGGGGAACTGGTACGTAGCCCCAATCACCATCGCCTCAGTTTTGACACTATAATCTCCAACCCCACCGCCCGCGCCTCCAAGCCCACTACCGACAGTCCATGCAGTTAGGTCTGAATGTGCTCGGGCCGGGCGCCCGCTGAGGAGTCAGAGGGTGGTATCATCCGCATAAATCAGGTCCCGAGGACCGTCCCGTGTCACAGTCCGCGTGACAGGCGGTAACCAGGGCCACCGCTGCGTCAATGTTCGCGCTGCGAGTTAAGGATGTCCACCTGGGCCAGCTAGGCTCGAACCCCTTAAGAGCAGCAAAGCGCGCACGTGCCTGGCTCATGACGCGATCCACGACAATAATGGGCGGGGCAAGGATGTTGTTCTCTTGAACTCCGTGCCACAGGCCTGGTCTCGGACTGAGTTCTCATTTGGCGGCTGGTCAAAGTGCTTCAGACCAATGACGTTAAGACTGCGCTCAAGTCATTGAAGCTCGGCCTCCTCGCGGAGGTCGAGCGTCTGCTAAGCTTGAGCTGTGCAGCGATGGCCGGCGCGGAGGTGACCAGTGCCGTGTTGGAGGTGGTGTGCATGGTTCCAAGTAGCATGGCGGCCCAGGTCTGCAGCTGGGTGGGAGGAGCCAATGTCGGGGGCAGGGCCAGCGGGGGAGCCGGCCCCCGCGCAGGCCAGCCCTGCATGGCCTTTAGTGGCAATGTCCTTCACCGCGCCTGGGCGGTGGCCGGTGTCAGAGGCCAAGCTGCGGTGTTTTGCAGGCACTCGATGGCATGCATTCGTTATCCGCTAGCCGCTTGTCGATCTCGAGGAGCTGCGCCAGGCAGTCTGCAAGGCATCGATCGGCACCTGCATGATGCATGGTGGCGGTGGTGGCGCTCCGCGGACTCAGGTGATCGAGGCGAGGGGGGTGGAGGTACGTGGCGGTGGCACGTGACGGTGGTGGAGAAAAGGGGGAGCTCTGCAGCCAGCGTGCCTCCCATGGCCGCCACAGATCTGCAGCGATCGAGGGGGGTGAACGTGCTGCTTGAAGGGAGCGGAAGGCAACTTCGATCGCGGTCACGGCGGTGGTGGTGGCGGGGTGGGGAGCGGGCAGAGCTCCTCGATGCCTGATGCATGGAGCGCCCGAGCGAGGAGGGAGGAGATCGAGGGCGCAGTCTGAGCTGAAGGCGGGGGCGAGGGTAGCGATGCAGGTTTTCAGCCGAAACAATGGAAAACCCGTCCTTACCGGCGTGGAGGCGGTTCCGGCCGGTGCATGGCGGAAGTGCTTGCACAGTTAAAGAAGTGAGGCGTACGACCCATAAAACACGTGCTCCAGGAGTATACATTTTATACGTTTGGGAGCATTTGAAAATACTAGCCAGGTTGCGGTTGATGTCAAAGTTGCACTCGTTCCAATTGTTGTTGTTGTTGTTGTTGTTGTTGTTGTTGTTGTTGTTGTTGTTGTTGTTGTTGTTGTTGTTGTTGTTGTTGTTGTTGTTGTTGTTGTTGTTGTTGTTGTTGTTGTTGTTGTTGTTGTTGTTGTTGTTGTTGTTGTTGTTGTTGTTGTTGTTGTTGTTGTTGTTGTTGTTGTTGTTGTTGTTGTTGTTGTTGTTGTTGTTGTTGTTGTTGTTGTTGTTGTTGTTGTTGTTGTTGTTGTTGTTGTTGTTGTTGTTGTTGTTGTTGTTGTTGTTGTTGTTGTTGTTGTTGTTGTTGTTGTTGTTGTTGTTGTTGTTGTTGTTGTTGTTGTTGTTGTTGTTGTTGTTGTTGTTGTTGTTGTTGTTGTTGTTGTTGTTGTTGTTGTTGTTGTTGTTGTTGTTGTTGTTGTTGTTGTTGTTGTTGTTGTTGTTGTTGTTGTTGTTGTTGTTGTTGTTGTTGTTGTTGTTGTTGTTGTTGTTGTTGTTGTTGTTGTTGTTGTTGTTGTTGTTGTTGTTGTTGTTGTTGTTGTTGTTGTTGTTGTTGTTGTTGTTGTTGTTGTTGTTGTTGTTGTTGTTGTTGTTGTTGTTGTTGTTGTTGTTGTTGTTGTTGTTGTTGTTGTTGTTGTTGTTGTTGTTGTTGTTGTTGTTGTTGTTGTTGTTGTTGTTGTTGTTGTTGTTGTTGTTGTTGTTGTTGTTGTTGTTGTTGTTGTTGTTGTTGTTGTTGTTGTTGTTGTTGTTGTTGTTGTTGTTGTTGTTGTTGTTGTTGTTGTTGTTGTTGTTGTTGTTGTTGTTGTTGTTGTTGTTGTTGTTGTTGTTGTTGTTGTTGTTGTTGTTGTTGTTGTTGTTGTTGTTGTTGTTGTTGTTGTTGTTGTTGTTGTTGTTGTTGTTGTTGTTGTTGTTGTTGTTGTTGTTGTTGTTGTTGTTGTTGTTGTTGTTGTTGTTGTTGTTGTTGTTGTTGTTGTTGTTGTTGTTGTTGTTGTTGTTGTTGTTGTTGTTGTTGTTGTTGTTGTTGTTGTTGTTGTTGTTGTTGTTGTTGTTGTTGTTGTTGTTGTTGTTGTTGTTGTTGTTGTTGTTGTTGTTGTTGTTGTTGTTGTTGTTGTTGTTGTTGTTGTTGTTGTTGTTGTTGTTGTTGTTGTTGTTGTTGTTGTTGTTGTTGTTGTTGTTGTTGTTGTTGTTGTTGTTGTTGTTGTTGTTGTTGTAATTGTTGTTGTTGTTGTACGTACGTTGTTGTTGTATCCCCGTAGAAAAGTACCTGATGCGGGTACTTCGTGGCATGGCTTCAGCAGTGCATGTGTTCACTTCCTTCCTTCCTTCCTTCCTTCCTTCCTTCCTTCCTTCCTTCCTTCCTTCCTTCCTTCCTTCCTTCCTTCCTTCCTTCCTTCCTTCCTTCCTTCCTTCCTTCCTTCCTTCCTTCCTTCCTTCCTTCCTTCCTTCCTTCCTTCCTTCCTTCCTTCCTTCCTTCCTTCCTTCCTTCCTTCCTTCCTTCCTTCCTTCCTTCCTTCCTTCCTTCCTTCCTTCCTTCCTTCCTTCCTTCCTTCCTTCCTTCCTTCCTTCCTTCCTTCCTTCCTTCCTTCCTTCCTTCCTTCCTTCCTTCCTTCCTTCCTTCCTTCCAATTCCTTCCAATTCCTTCCTTCCTTCCTTCCTTCCTTCCTTCCTTCCTTCCTTCCTTCCTTCCTTCCTTCCTTCCTTCCTTCCTTCCTTCCTTCCTTCCTTCCTTCCTTCCTTCCTTCCTTCCTTCCTTCCTTCCTTCCTTCCTTCCTTCCTTCCTTCCTTCCGGCCGGGCCCACTTCAAATGTTCCGCCGTCCAAGCCAAGTGTGTGACTTCCTTCCTTCCTTCCTTCCTTCCTTCCTTCCTTCCTTCCTTCCCAGGTTGGCAAATACGTGCGTATTGTCAAAATAAATACGGCAATACGCGTTTTTTTGGCCCCGACGTACTATACGCGTATTTTGTCAGGAATACGTGATTTGGACTTGGAAATTTTCGAGGTTCGAGCTGGGGCAGCGCTTGGCGCCAGGCCAACCGGACCGTGGCGCGGCGCCTACCTTTACCAAGATTTTTTCTAAGAACTACTAAGAATTTTCTACACTGTACTATGAGCTAGTAGGGCTGGGACATCCGCCGCATACCGCACACGAACATGTTCGGGCGAATACCGAACATGTGCGGTGTTCGGGTCGCCTAAAATGTTCGGCCGAACATGTGCTGTTCGGGTTCGGGTCGCCCTGGAAACTTACCGAACATGTTCGTGTCCGTGTTCGGGTCACCCTGGGAACCGGGCGAACATGTTCGCCTTTGACCCGGTACCGAACATTTACATACTTTTCGGTTGTTGTTATTGTTTTCAGCCGAATTTTTCAGTACCAAACCGCAGAACTTTTCACTTATCATTCATTTCAGTACCAGCTAATGAACAAGATAACAAAATATGAAGGTTTATTTCTATCGGTTTCAGTAGTTCAGACGACTGCTAGCATTTTGCTTTCTTTTGTGACAGTTGAATTGTCCTCGATGGTGTCCGTATCCTACTCACACGTTCTCCCATTTTTTTTTTTTGAGACTATATCGTTATGAATTGTTCGTGTTCGGTAAAATGTTCGGGTAATGTTCGGGTTCGGGTTCGGGTCACCTTAAACCTGTACCGAACATGTTCGTGTTCGTGTTCGGGTCACCTGGGAATGTACCGAACATGTTCGGTATTCGGGATCGGGTACTCTCCCCAGGTGTTCGTGTTCGTGTTCGGGTCGCGAAATGACCCGGATGTCCCAGCCCTATGAGCTAGGCTTTTCGCAAGTCCAGTAATGACTTGGCAGTTGGCAAGCTAGCTGAAATTACACGGAGAGACCGAGAGAGTGCCAGCACGATGAAAATGCCAGCTGTGCTGGGAACGTGGTACACCGTCCGCATTGGAAGTTCTAACTAAATAATTAGCTTCTGGAAAATGTTCTGGCTGAAAACCATAAAAAAAACAAAAGAAAATTAATTAATTAACTCCGGGGGCTGAGGACTGGACTCAACAAACAAACAAACAAAATTAATTAATTAACTCATGTGGGCTCTGGGTATCACTGACCTCCACTGACTCTAGCCTATGGCCGCCGAAGGGGGGCCGCCGGGCCGGATTGCCGGCCGAATTGGGGGCGGCGTGTACGATATCTACCAAACAAACAAAAGAAATTTATTAATTAAATAAGTACCCATGTGCCTTGAACGGCTGTAGGACAAACAAACAAACAAAAGGTTTTAATTAAATAATAAAAACCCGGGACTCTGACTGGCTCCCCAACAAACAATCCAGGGTTATTCGTAATGCAAATACGGCAAAAATTGACCCATAATCAGTGTTTTTTTTAGTGGCGATACACCGCCAAATGTGGCGGTGTGGCACTTTTTTTGGCAAAATGTGGCGTTGCCACCCACTTTGACAGGGCTCCCAAGAAGCCACAATTTGGCCGTGCTGTTCTACTTCGTAGTTTCGTTTCGCCACAGGGTGGCCGTGCCTGAAGTTTACTCTAGTACAGGTTACGCCACAATTGGCGGTGTCAGCCGGTCTTCCGGTCGGCGTTCCGCCACAAGCCTCCCTAGTACTAGACTACTACTATGAGTACTACTATGACTGACTGACTGCATAGTGCATGTACAGTACGTAGAGCCCGGCCGGCGGCCAAGTGCCAAGTGGCAAGTGGCCCGCTGCCCGAGACCAGAGCACGGAGAGTGCACTGTGCAGACTGCAGCTTGTGTGCATTTCATTAACTGCATTTTCACGACAGCTGGCTCATATAACAGCTGGCGAGTGGCGGCCTGGCGCCTCAGTATTAAGTCACTCGCCAGCCATACTGCATTGACTAATGTGTTTCGACTTTCGGCACTAGTAATCGTTGTTGTTAATTTACCAAGTAGGAAAAATCCATGGCAGACGCTGGGCCGTTTAGGCCACCTGGGCCGCCGCAGGTAGTGAGGGGAGGAGAGAGAAGAAATAGTGTGTTTTATGGCACCGGGCTTGGCCGGAAGCCTTTGGCCCTCCCAGCCGGAATGCGATGCAAACCAATCTTTCCAGGTCCGAATGGAGCCTCCATTGTCGTTGGGAAAACCAAGGCGACGGTAGAGATCGCTCCCGAGGAGGCGAAAAGGCTTAGGTCGAAGGAGACGCGGGCTGCTGCTCGGCGGGTAGAGAGTGAGGGGGCGCCCGAACATCCCGAGGTGATAGGGGCAGACGCGAACTACATCAAGGTCAGCATTAAGGTCATGGACGGGGAAGTGGGGTCCGATGTGCCTTCGAATGGATGTGATGCGCCCCTCATTTCCTTGGTGCTGCTTTCCATTTTCGTAGCGCCACCTGCCAAGAGGGATTGGAAGGGCGCGGATGCCAATAGGAAGTGGAAACCCGAATGGGGGCTGCGTTTCCCATGGTTGCGCTATGACGAAGAGAAGGACGAAGCATACTGCGGCCCTTGCCGTGATGCCAAGGTCACCATCGGGCTGGGTAGGGGGACCAAGGTTTTCAAGATCGACACTTTCAAGACACACGTTGTGGCTGACTCTCACGTGGCCGCCATTGCGAAGGAGAAGAGCGAGTGCCTGCGGGTGTATTCAGGGGAGGAGAGGAGCACGCAGAGCCGGCAGAGGCAGACGGTCATGGGCGAGTTTGCCCCCCCCCTGGTCAGCTGAGCAAGTCCGACCGACTTAAGCTCAAGCAGTTCAAGGCGATGGCGTACACCCTGGCGAAGGGTAAGCCTATGACTGATTATGAGTCGCTGCCAACGCTCCTTTGCGAATACGAGGAGATGAGGGACGCGCTCCCCTCCCACCATTGGACTGACGGCTCAGGTTGGGAGATGGCGGAGGCGTTGGATGCCGTGTTGCTTGCTGACCTTAAGGCAAGGGTCGCCGCGGCTAGGTATGTCGCGGTCACCGTCGATGAGTCCAAGGCCAATGATAACGTAGAATTCATGTCGGTGGAGGTGGCTTTTGTGGAGGATGGAATAAAGCAGCAGGAGTTTGTCACGCTAAAAAAGGTGACTGCGGTGGACGCCCTCTCCCTGCACAACGAGCTGTGCATAGTAATGCGAGGCATGCTCGGAATCACGGACGATCAGCTCGTGGTGAAGCTGGTTGGCTTCGGGTCAGATGGGGCATCGGTGATGATGGGGCAGCGGAAGGGTGTCGGGAAGAAGCTCTTGATGAGCAATGCACCCTTCCTCGTGCCCATGCACTGCGCGCCGCACAAGCTCAGCCTGATAGCGAACGAGCTCAAGGGGAACTCCTTGTTTGCGCGGGTGGAGTCAATCCTCAAGTCAGCACACAACTGGGTGGCGCACTCAGCCATGAAGTCAGAGCAACTGAAGATGTGGCAGGGGATGCTGGGCACGGGTGGCCGGAAGCTGCAGCGCGTGTCCGACACACGCTGGCTTAGCGTGCAGGGGTGCCTCAACACGTTCCGCATTGAGTATCCTGCGATCGCCATGTGCTTGGCCACCTACCAACACAAGGAAGTGGAGCAAATGGCAGCAGCACAGGACTTGCTAGCCAACATGCTGGACATTGACACCCAGCTCGGGGTGGTCGTGTTCGCGCGCATGCTGGATGCCATGAATTTCTTGGTCAAGCAGTGCCAGCAGCAGGACCTGCAGCTCGACACCCTTGCCCATGCGATCGAGGACTGCAAGACAACAATCCGTGATGAGTATGTGGAAGGGCCCAAGGTGTTCACTGGGACCCTCTGGAAGGGGTTTATAGACTTGGATGCCGACACGTCACCCTTTCTCACCGACCGCGGCGAGGTTTTCCGCAACTGCCAGGAAATGGAACACCCGGTAACATGTCAAACGGTGCACGAGGCCTCGGGTTCTCGGGCTCGCTACGTTTCAGTGGCAAGTGTCACGGAGGAGGAGTTCAGACTCCGCGTAATTGCTGCGCAGGAGCAGGCTACCGCTGCGGCCAAGGTGGTGCTGGACGACTTCGATATCCGATTCCCACCAAACGGTCTGCTCTCCGCGATGTCCATTTTGCAGCCAGGCTGGTGGACTGAGAAGGAGCGCGACGTGGCCGAGGTGCAGAAACAAGTTCAGGTGCTCAAGCGCAAGTTTGCTGTGGGGGTCACCATGGTGAATGGGAAGAAGGTGGGCCCACTGATTTCCCCGTCCCTCCTGGATGACCAGCTCGACTCCTTTATGCTCATGATGAAGAGCAACAGCCAGGAGTACACGTCCGCAAGGGCGTTGTGGAAGGTTTTGTTGACCAACCCGCTCATGCACGAGTTTGTGGGGGCGTATCTGCAGCTGGCAGAGTTGATGCTGCTCCTCCCTCTTACCAGCGTGGAGAATGAGCGGAGGTTCAGCCACATGAATTTCATTAAGAGCGATATTCGCAACCGCCTTCTCGAGCGCCATCTGAACGTGGCGGTCCGCATCTTTGCATGCAGCTCTTCATACGAAGACATGCCGATCCAGGCGGCATATGCAGTGTGGTCTGCGGAGAAGGGCCGCCGCGCAACCGGCAGTGTTCTTACTTAAATACATAATTGCTTATATGATTCCTTGCTGCTAGCTACTAAGTTTTCTTATTTTCTGTGCTTTCCGCGGAATCTCAAATTTTGGGCAGCTAGCGTTTTCAAGTTTGTTGCCCGGCCTTCTGACGACAACGTAATTGCTTACATTGTCCCCGCCATCGGCATGTAGTCAAGTGTGCAAGCTAGTCATGGCTTCGCTTTTAGAGGGGCGTAATTATTAATGAACTTTAAATAAAATGATGAGGCCACCAATGAGCAATTGCGAATGAGCCATAATCCTTATTATTCGTTCATGACGGAATCACGGAAACTAGGAAGCCAAACATTACTAAGTCGGTCGTGAGAAGTAATACTGCGCCAATACAACAAATTAAGTAAGTTCAAAGCACACAGTGCTTTTTTTTGAATTTATTCTCGCGTGACGTAGTGATTTCATAAATTTAGTACGGCCGCTTACTGAAGCTTATGAGCTGACTAACTTTCAGTTGACTTTTGACTGAGTAACCTCACTTCATAGTAGACTGAAACTAATTAGGTAACTATAATGCATCCTTAGTCTCATTATTTAACGCGTTAGTAAACACTACACCTTCATAGGTTTTTATACTTTTCATTTAAGTAGGAAGACACAAGTGCAATTGAAGTATGATGAGAATGGGGCTGCCCGCCAGCAGGCCGGGCAGCCGGCGGCCCGGCGCCCGGCGCCGATGCCTGAGACGGAGACGCTCGCCCGCCTTATGTACAGCCAGTACGGCGCCGCGCCGCGCTGACCCCACTGCCGGCAGGGTCATTTGCTGCACCAAAAAGCCAGCCCGCCACACGTGGCCGTGCCAAGCCCAATTTTAATTGGCTTAAAGCCACACATTGGCCGAGTAAACTGAAGTTTTCATAGTTCGAAACGCCACAAGTGGCCTAGCGCCACTAGTAGCGAAAACCTTAAAAAAAACACTGCCCATAATAACAAACTTCCAATGCGGACGGTGTATTTGTAACACAGCCTGTATCCGCAGGCCAGAAATCGGGAGAATCCGGACCATGGTAGCTCGAGCCTGCCGTTATCTTGTCCGCGTTTTCGAGTCGTTCATGATGATGAAGATGAATGGTGTTGGAAATGTGTAGCCTTGTGCATTGAAATTATGGCTGGCTTTCGTGTAGAGCGACTAGATGACCTAGACGGTGGGGCCGGAAACAGCATGCTTGATCAGGGCGTGTGTTTCGAGCCTAACTGGCCGGGAGTGTCTAGTGGTGAGCACCATTGCTGCGATCGCTCTCCCACCATTTACGAGGAAATACCCGCAAATGGAAAACCACTGAAAAGGTCTAGCTAGTCAGTCATCACGTTAGCCTTGCCATGATTCCAAACGTCCAAGAACTGCACACATTGCAAAGGCAAAAAGCCGGAGGACAGCACTTTCAAATGTGCGGCGGGAACCAAAAGCCCGCGTATGCCAGAAAACATCGTGTTGCTGCAGCGACGCGACGATGTGGACAACGAATCCAGTGCCAAGCTCGGAACGGCCGCAATGGAGATCTGGCATCACAGGGTTCAGATGTGCGGAGATACTATGCGATCCAGCCGGTCCACGACCTGTTTGTAGAGCTTGCAAGGAATGTGCACATGCAGTAATGGGTACGTAAATTATGGTGGCAGGTTGGTAGGGAATAAGTGCAAGGAATGTGCACATATTGCATTAAAAAATTATGGAAGGCTGGTGGGGAATAAGTGCAAGGAATGGTGCAGATTGAATTATGCCTTCCACCATAATTTACTGATCTCCATGCATAACAATGCCCCCTAAGGCCTTAACCCTAAAGGCCCATTCATAACCATGCTGCACACTGCCACGTATTCTGCTGACGTATTCTGCCATGCTCCACGTATAATACTCGTATGTTGAGGCCGACGTATTTGACGTACCGAAGTATTGGCCAACCTGGCTTCCTTCCTTCCTTCCTTCCTTCCTTCCTTCCTTCCTTCCTTCCTTCCTTCCTTCCTTCCTTCCTCCCTCCCTCCCTCCCTCCCTCCCTCCCTCCCTCCCTCCCTCCCTCCCTCCCTCCCTCCCTCCCTCCCTCCTCCCTCCCTCCCTCCCTCCCTCCCTCCCTCCCTCCCTCCCCTCCCTCCCTCCTCCCTCCCTCCCTCCCTCCCTCCCTCCCTCCCTCCCTCCCTCCCTCCCTCCCTCCCTCCCTCCCTCCCTCCCTCCCTCCCTCCCTCCCTCCCTCCCTCCCTCCCTCCCTCCCTCCTCCCTCCCTCCCTCCCTCCTCCCTCCCTCCCTCCCTCCCTCCCTCCTCCCTCCCTCCCTCCCTCCCTCCCTCCCTCCCTCCCTCCCCTCCCTCCCTCCTCCCTCCCTCCCTCCCTCCCTCCTCCCTCCCTCCCTCCTCCCTCCCTCCCTCCCTCCCTCCCTCCTCCCTCCCTCCCTCCCTCCTCCCTCCCTCCCTCCCTCCCTCCCTCCCTCCTCCCTCCTCCCTCCTCCCTCCCTCCCTCCCTCCCTCCCTCCTCCCTCCCTCCCTCCCTCCCTCCCCCCTCCTCCTCCCTCCCTCCTCCTCCCTCCCTCCCTCCCTCCCTCCCTCCCTCCCTCCCTCCTCCCTCCCTCCCTCCCTCCCTCCCTCCTCCTCCTCCCCCTCCCTCCCTCCCTCCCTCCCTCCCTCCCTCCCTCCTCCCCCTCCCTCCCTCCCTCCTCCCTCCCCTCCTCCTCCCTCCCTCCCTCCCTCCCTCCCTCCCTCCCTCCCTCCCCCTCCCTCCTCCCTCCCTCCTCCTCCCTCCCTCCCTCCTCCCCTCCCTCCCTCCCTCCCTCCTCCCTCCCTCCCTCCCTCCCTCCCTCCCTCCCTCCCTCCCCTCCCTCCCTCCCTCCCTCCCTCCCTCCCTCCTCCCTCCCTCCTCCCCTCCCTCCTCCCTCCCTCCTCCCTCCCCTCCCTCCCTCCCTCCCTCCCTCCCTCCCTCCCTCCTCCCTCCTCCCTCCCTCCCCTCCCTCCTCCCTCCCTCCCTCCCTCCCTCCCTCTCCCTCCTCCCTCCCTCCCTCCCTCCTCCCTCCCTCCCTCCCTCCCTCCCTCCCTCCTCCCTCCCTCCTCCCTCCCTCCCCCCTCCCTCCTCCTCCCTGCTTCTCCCTCCTCCCTCCCTCCCCTCCCCTCCCTCCCTCCCCCCTACCCTCCTCCCTCCCCCCCTCCCTCCCCTCCCTCCTCCCTCCTCCCTCCCTCCCCTCCCTCCTCCCTCCCTCCTCCCTCCCTCCCTCCCTCCCTCCTCCCTCCCTCCTCCCTCCCCCCGTCCTCCTCCCTCCCTCCCTCCTCCCTCCCTCCCTCCTCCCTCCCTCCCTCCCTCCCTCCCTCCCTCCCTCCTCCCTCCCTCCTCCCTCCCTCCTCCCTCTCCCTCCTCCTCCCTCCCTCCCTCCCCCTCCTCCCTCCCTCCCTCCCTCTCCTCCCTCCCTCCTCCTCTCCCTCCCTCCCCCCTCCCTCCCTCCCTCCCTCCCTCCCCTCCTCCCCTCCTCCTCCCTCCCTCCCCCTCCCTCCCTCCCTCCCTCCCTCCCTCCTCCTCTCCCTCCTCCTCCCTCCCCTCCCCCCCCCTCCCTCCCTCCCTCCTCCCTCCCTCCTCCTCCCTCCCTCCCTCCCTCCCTCCCTCCTCCCCCTCCCTCCTCCCTCCCTCCCTCTCCCTCCCTCCCTCCCTCCCTCCTCCTCTCCCTCCCTCTCCTCCTCCCTCCCTCCCTCCCTCCCATCCCTCCCTCCCTCCCTCCTCCCTCCCTCTCCCTCCCTCCTCCCTCCCTCCCTCCCTCCCTCCCTCCCTCCCTCCCTCCCTCCCTCCCTCCCTCCTCCCTCCTCCCTCCCTCCCTCCCTCCCTCCCTCCCTCCTCTCCTCCCTCCTCCCTCCTCCCTCCCTCCTCCCCTCCCTCGCTCCTCCCTCCCCTCCCTCGCTCCTCCCTCCTCCTCCCTCCTCCCTCCCTCCCCCTCCCTCCCCTCCCTCCTCCCTCCCTCCCTCCCTCCCTCCCTCCTCCCTCCCTCCTCCCTCCTCCCTCCCTCCCTCCTCCTCCCTCCCTCCCTCCCTCCTCCCTCCCTCCCTCCCCCCTCCCTCCCTCCCTTCCCTCCCTCCCTCCCTCCCTCCCTCCCTCCTCCCTCCCTCCCTCCCTCCTCCCTCCCTCCTCCCTCCTCCTCCCTCCTCCTCCCTCCTTCCTCCTCCCTCCCTCCCGTCCTCCCTCCCCTCCCTCCCTCCTCCTCCCTCCCTCCCTCCCTCCTCCCTCCCTCCCTCCTCCCTCCCTCCCTCCTCCCTCCCCTCCCTCCCTCCCTCCCTCCTCCCCTCCTC
>RPFO01000156.1:4986719-5184219 GCA_009746045.1 Mesostigma viride
CCTCCCTCCCTCCTCCCTCCCTCCCTCCCCCCCCTCCCTCCCTCCCTCCTCTCCCTCCCCCTCCCTCCTCCCTCCTCTCCTCCCTCCCCTCCCTCCCTCCCTCCCTTCCCTCCTCCCTCCCTCCCTCCCTCCCTCCCCCTCCCCCCTCCCCCCTCCTCCTCCCCTACCTCCCTCCCTCCCTCCCTCCTCCCTCCCTCCCTCCCTCCCTCCCTCCCTCCCTCCCTCCCTCCCTCCCTCCCTCCCTCCCCCCTCCCCCTCCCTCCCTCCCTCCCCTCCCTCCTCCCTCCTCTCTCCTCCCTCGCTCCCTCCCCTCCCTCCTCCTCCTCCTCCCTCCCTCCCTCCCTCCCTCCCTCCCTCCCTCCCTCCCTCCCTCCTCCCTCCCCCTCCTCCCTCACCTCCTCCCTCCTCCCTCCCCTCCCTCCCTCCCTCCCCCTCCCTCTCTCCCTCCTGCCCTCCTTCCCTCCCCTCCCCCCCCTCCCTCACCCTCCTCTCCTCTCCCTCCCTCCCTCCCTCCCCTCCTCTCCCTCCTCCTCCCCCCTCCCTCCCTCCTCCCTCCCTGTTTCCCCTCCCTCCCTCCCTCCCTCCTCACCTCCCTCTATCCTTCCTTCCTTCCTTCCTTCCTTCCTTCCTTCCTTCCTTCCTTCCTCCTCACCCCTTCCCTTCTTCCTCCTTCCCTTCCTTCCTTCCTCCTCCCTCCTCCCTCCCTCCCTCCCTCCCTCCTCCCTCCTCCCTCCCTCCTCCTCCCTCCTCTCCTCCCTCCCTCCCTCCCTCCCCCCTCCCTCCCTCCTCCCTCCCTCTCCCTCCTCTCCTCCCTCCTCCTCCCTCCCTCCTCCTCCCTCCCTCCTCCCTCCCTCCCTCCCTCCCTCCCCTCCCTCCCTCCCCTCCCTCCCTCCCTCCCTCCCTCCTCCCTCCCTCCCTCCTCCCTCCCTCCCTCCCTCCCTCCCCTCCCTCCCTCCCTCCTCCTCCCCCTCCCTCCCTCCTCCCTCCCTCCTCCTCCTCCCTCCCCCTCCTCCCTCCCTCCCTCCCTCCCTCCCTCCTCCCTCCCTCCCTCCCTCCCTCCTCCTCCCTCCCTCCCTCCCTCCCCTCCCTCCTCCTCCCTCCCTCTCCTCCCCTCCCTCCCTCCCTCCCTCCCATTCCCTCCCTCCCTCCCTCCCTCCCTCCCTCCCTCCCTCCCTCCTCCCTCCCTCCCTCCCTCCCTCCCCTCCCTCCTCCTCCTTCCCTCCTCCTCTCTCCCTCCTCCCTCCTCCCTCCTCCTCCCCTCCCTCCTCTCCCTCCCTCCCCTCCCTCCTCCTCCCCCCCTCCTCCCTCCCTCCCTCCCTCCCTCCCTCCTCCCTCCCTCCCTCCCTCCTCCCTCCCCTCCCTCCCTCCCCCCTCCCTCCCTCCTCTCCCCCCTCCCTCCCTCCCTCCCTCCCTCCCTCCCTCCCTCCCTCCCTCCCTCCCTCCCTCCCTCCCTCCCTCCTCCTCCCTCCCTCCCCCCTCCCTCCCTCCCCTCCCTCCCTCCCCTCCCTCCCTCCCTCCCTCCCTCCCTCCCTCCTCCTCCCTCCTCCCTCCCTCCCTCCTCCCTCCCTCCCTCCCTCCCTCCCTCCCTCCTCTCCCTCCGCTCCCTCCCTCCCTCCCTCCCTCCCTCCCTCCCTCCCTCCCTCCTCCCTTCCTCCCTCCCTCCCTCCTCCCTCCCCCCCTCCCCTCCCTCCCTCCCTCCCTCCCTCCCTCCCTCCCTCCTCCCCCTCCTCCCTCCCCCCTCCCTCCCTCCCTCCCTCCCTCCCTCCCTCCCTCCCTCCCTCCCTCCCTCCCTCCCTCCCTCCCTCCCTCCCTCCCTCCTCCCTCCCTCCCTCCTCCCTCCCTCCCTCCTCCCTCCCTCCCTCCCTCTCCTCCCTCCCTCCCTCCTCTCCCTCCCTCCCTCCCTCCCTCCCTCCCTCCCCTCCCTCCCTCCCTCCCTCCCTCCCCCTCCCTCCCTCCCTCCCTCCCTCCTCCCCCCTCCCTCCCTCCTCCTCCTCCCGTCCTCCCTCCCTCCCTCCCTCCCTCCCCTCCCTCCCTCCTCCCTCCCTCCCTCCCCCTCCCTCCCTCCCTCCTCCCTCCTCCTCCTCCTCCCTCCCTCCCTCCCTCCCTCCCTCCCTCCCTCCCCTCCCTCCCTCCTCCTCCCTCCCTCCCTCCCTCCCTCCCTCCCTCCCTCCCTCCTCCTCCCCTCCCTCCCCTCCTCCTCCTCCTCCCTCCCTCCCTCCCTCCCTCCCTCCCTCCCCTCCCTCCCTCCCTCCTCCCTCCCTCCCTCCTCCCTCCTCCTCCCTCCCTCCTCCCTCCCTCCTCCCCCTCCCGTCCTCCTCCCTCCCTCCCTCCCTCCCTCCCTCCCTCCCTCCCTCCCTCCCTCCCTCCCTCCCTCCCTCCCTCCCTCCCTCCCTCCCTCCCTCCCTCCTCCCTCCTCCTCCTCACCCTCCCTCCCCTGAACCCTCAAGTACTACTGGTCATGCTTGCGGCGGGTGTCTGTTACGTCCGGCCAGAAACACACCGAGCTGAGCACTACCTCACCAGTTTGGTGAACGCCGGCTCTCGAGTCGCTGAATCTAAATTGAAAACAGATCGACAACGATTAAGTGTGTCAATGAGATAGTATCGACATATCGACTTCCCCTAGAGAGGTTATGAACTTTAGTTGGTGTAACGGCCATGGCGGCCGGGGCAGCCCCATGCTGTCGGTGTCCTGCGTGGCGGGCAGCCATCGTTGGACAAAAACTTAACACCTGTCGGTGTGTTTCCTAGTTTGGCTCAGTTTCAAGACTGCTACTTATGAAGCGCGATGATGACAATGAGCTATCACTGAGAGAACACATCAGTTATGAATGAGACAACACATGAACTAGTTATCGATGTCCGGTCCATTACCAATGACTATAGCTCGCGCCTTCTTTGACTAGACTGCATGAAGATTTTGAACGCCAACTGACTGCATGAAGATTTGTACGCCAACTAAACTTTTTGCTCAGTAGTTAGAGATAAACTATGTCCGCAAGGAGAACAACTAATGTAATCGCCGCTTGTGAAAACATGGATTCCGGCTACCGTCATCGTCCGCTGTTCTAGTAGTTCTGTCGTACTACAACTGCAGTTATCTTAATTATTAATAAAGGCCGTAACTGAATGATTTTGTCCTAAAACCCGACGTAAACGTGCCACCATACTAGCCGGTAAGCAACCAGCCTGCTGCTTTTGACGCCCGCCCGTCCGGAGTGCCTACCAAAAGACGGAATTAACTGTTGCGCGGGGCCGAGCCCGGACGTACGGGCGCGGGCGGGCCGGGGTCCGGGACCGGCCGCCGGCTCCGCCGAGTTCGGCTGGGCTGAACGTCTTGTCTGCCTGTGCGGTTATAATTAATGCTGCCGGTGGGACTCGCTCAGCGATGGCAAAAACTGGCAGTCGGGAACGACGATCGACAGGCAATTCTGGTCTGGTAGTCTTGTGTTGTGGATTGTGTAATGCCCACGATGTTGACGCACGTGCCGTGGCTTTGGGCAACGGATACACGTTGCGATTAGAAATCGAGTTGTCTAAAGCGCACTGGACACCATTTTTCTTTGCGATAATCGTCACGGCTTCCTTCCCGGGTGGGGGAAAACGCGGGTCATCGGTCGCAGTTCGGAAGCTATGGCTTGGTGTCGAACAATCCTTTCGGGAGCGTCGCACCTTAGTCAGCCAGCCTCCGTTACATCTAGTGCCGTTGCCTCGTACACAGTGAGAAGTTATCACAGGCCAGCGCAATCAGACACCAATGGAGCCGCAGTGGTACAGCCTTTGGAACTTGCCCTCAGTCCTTCCGAATAAATATCAACGATATCACCCCGTGCAGTGTTATCACACAAGAAAGTTTAAGAATCTCGAGCTTCGCACTGTTGAAAGTGAGTTTACTTCTATTACTTCACATAAAAATGCTTTCAGTTGCCGTGGCGGCTTCCGTGCAACTTCACTTTTAAAGGATACGTAGCTCGGGGTTCGGGGCGAAATTCTGCATGCGATTTTCGTGCTGTGCGAACGCAAAACAAATCTAAATGTACCCGACGCCGAAGAGACATATGTATTCGGAGTGTCTGTTCCATGAGTGACCCCACCAAAGCAGCGTGATCGCACTTTGGGATTGCTGCCCTTGCAATGCGGCACATCTCTAGTGGGAGCGTGACGTTCAGCTCCGTTCCGTTCTGTTCGGGTTCAGTCCATCTATACCATAACCTACCCAAGGAGAAATCACAAGTCAGCCTGGTCGACACAGGCAATCGGCTATATGCCAGCATGAGCTGTGCGAATCCATCGGTTTGCAGTTTTGCTTGCATGCTTTCAGCAATGGAAGACGCTGCTTTCAGCAAGGAGGACGGATTGTGGGCACATGTGGCCTGTCTTGGTCGTAGGCTGGGTGTGGGTGATCTCGAAAACATAGACAATGTGCGGCCTGTCTTATTATAAGCGGGGTGTGGGGTTGTTGGGTTTGTATTGGAAAGGGACATAGACACAGCTGGTGTATAGGACGGAGCCATGCCAGTGCAGACATGCAATCGGCTGAAAGCAAAGCCACTGCGTTTATTGGCATAGACGGCACAGTCTCGCTGATTGCTGTAGAGTGGATGCCCGTCAATACATCAGGAAAATGTCCCCCACCCCCTCGCTTCCCCGTCCCCTGCCCCTTTCTCCCTCGCCCTTGCCCCTCACCCCTTACCCCTCGCCCCTTCTTCGTTCCCCCTTTCTGCCCTCAATCACCCTAGATTTCCCCCTCTCACCCCCCCCCCCCTCGCGCGTCTTGTCTCTCCTCCCTCCCCCCCTCACCTTCTCCTCACCTCTCCCTCTCTCCCGTGCCTGCCTATACCCTTGCCTTTTTCTGTCCTATCCCCCCTCTTCCCCTCATGCCACCTGCCTGTAAAACCTATTCATTAATGACACCCTTTCCACCATCACTGGTGTCTATCCACTTCTTATTCCTGCTGATGCAAGCTCACCCCCAGATCATATCTAATTTTAAGCTGCGATCAACCTTACCATGCAATGCAACCTTACCCCTATTGTATCATTTTTTCTTGATTAAGCATCCTTTGTCCGTCTTCCACCCTCCATGCCCACCGGCCCGTACGCCGCTGCATACTCCCCCCACGTCACCCCACAAACCCCATCAAAACACCAACGCACACACACTCACACACACAAACATCTAATATTTAAAATAAAACACAACCAGGTACGAAAACACCCACATGTCACTCGACAGAATGCGGCGATGGCAGCTTGCTATTTCGGTTCGCCGAGCCGCAACCGTCAGACCACGGCGCCCCCGTCGGCCCCACGGACCCCCTTCGTCAAACGGGAGAGCGCTATGGCCCCGAGCGCACGCTGGAGACGCTTCCACGGCGGACCTGACCAAGCTTGCGGACTCACGCCCCCGATGGACCGCGACCTGGTGTGGCGCGCGCACGCCACGTGAGTGACTAGTGCAAGTCAAAATAGGGGTTGGGAGGCTAGCCCGCGTGAGTGAGCAGTGCAAGTCTAAAAATGGGGATGTGAGGGCTAGCCAACGTGAGTAAGCAGCGCAAGGTCGAAAATAGGGGTTGCGAGGCTAGCCCACGCGAGTGAGTAGTGGCAAGTCTTAAATAATTCATGGGACCTAAGCCCCTCAGGCCACCAAGTCCAGACACAGAGTTGAGTGCCGGTGGAGGGACGGGTCCGAATACTGTACTTGTATGTAGAGGCCATGTGAGTGCCCATCGAAACCAGGGATGAAGTGCCCGCGTGCGTGACAAGTCTGAATAGGTAAGATGAGACAGCGCAAAGTAGTCAGGTGCCCGCGTGAAGTGACAAGTCTGCACAAGTAAAAAAAGCCCAAACCAGACAACAGTGCAAGTATGAAGTGCCCATGCGAGTGCGATCCTAAACCAGATATCGCGAGGCCTACTGGGGAGCAGCAGAGTGCAGCAGGAGCTAGGGATCGCCATAAGTCTACGTCGAATTAGCGGAGGAGCTAGGGAATCACCATTAGTTATGTGCTAGTTAATTAAGGAGCTAGGGATCGCCATAAGTCTACGTGCTAATTTACAGAGGAGCTAGGGATCACCATGAGTCTACGTGCTAACTAATGAAGGAGCTAGGGATCGCGATGCGCTGGGTTTGCAAGTGGGAGTGGGGTGTGAAGGGCGATGAACTTGAGGTGTATGCCAAGGATGCCAGAAGGATGCAAGGATGCCAGGATGCGATGCTATCGTGAAGGCCTCCGGGAATCCTATTGCCAAGGATGCCAGGATTTTAATCGGGTGCGCAGAGGATGGAATCGGTTCCATCTGTGTACACTACTCGCACCTGTCACCGCCACTACCCACCTACCGCCACCCGTGCTTGTGTCCGTGTCCACCACAATCCACCAGCTGTTGCATCCGTGAAATTCCTGGTACCATATTGGATTTCAAACGCGGACCTCGAGCACGATCCGCCCACCTGTTTCACCCAGAATCTTTGTAACTTCCACGGATGGCAATGCTATCGCAACAGCGCCTTATTTGCCACCTTGTACCCTCACCAACTCCTGATGGCCACGCGGGAGCTGACTCCCTACCGAGCCGCTGATGGCGAAGCCGACCGAACCGTGGCATGCTGCCTATCGTAGCGGCACGAGTCACCATCGACAAGGGCCATGATCATCAGGGCCATGATGATAAAGTCGGGCCACGACGTGCCTTCCTTAAAAGGATAGAAATGAAACTATATGTGGTGGAATCTCGATATGATCCGCTTGTCCACAACCAACAATGACACACGGAATCCTACGTATTGATTGGCTTTGTTGCCGCCTTTTTTCTGCCCACTCCCCGGCCTGCAGCGGCGAGGGCCTGCCCAAGGTCACCAAACTGGAAGTGGGCGGCTTCATGATCCCCCACCCGGCCAAGGTGCGTGCCCCGCCAGGTGATGCCGGTCCCCTGCCATATCCCTAGTGCTAGGTTGTCAGTGACAGCTTATGGAATGTCCGCTAAAGAGGCCACTTTCCTCCCACTAGGGTTGTTGAGTTATGACGCGACAGGAAAAGCTGGTAAGGATGTTCGTCTGGTAACCGGTGATTGTTCGTTCTGGTAACCGGTGATCGTATCGTCTGGTAACCGGTGATTGTTCGTCTGGTAACCGGTGATTGTTCGTCTGGTAACCGGTGCAAGCATGGCACTGCGCGGGTTTATTCCATTTGCGGCGCGAACCCAATTGAGCCTGCCTTTTGTATCCTGCTTTTGTATCCGAAATTTTGTATCGCTTTTTCTGTCAGCCAGGGAACATTCCATTTAGGTAAATGGAAGAGAGGTAGGTTGGGATGGCGTATCGCGCAGTGTTTCTAGTAGAGGTTTTTAGGAAACGTCAAAATGTTGACTTTTGCCCCTGACCCTTCCGTCAAATGTTGACTTTTTGCCCCGGCGTAGCGTTCAACATTTGACTTTAGCCGCCGGCGTAAGCGTCAAACATGATGATTGCTTTTTTGGGGGGGGGCTGGCCTGGCCTGCTAGTTTGGGGAATAACTTGCAAAATAGACGTTATCTCATTGATAACAGAAGAAAGGGGCGTCATGACTCATGTGGTGTTTGGTAACCACAACACGTGGGTTTAAAATGTAGTAGGAGCATATGCCAAGCCTCCCTCCCTCCTCCCTCCCTCCCTCCCTCCCTCCCTCCCTCCTCCCTCCCTCCTCCCTCCCTTCCCTTCCCTTCCCTTCCCTTCCCTTCCTTCCTTCCTTCCTTCCTTCCTTCCTTCCTTCCTTCCTTCCTTCCTTCCTTCCTTCCTCCCTTCCTCCTCCCTCCCTTCCCATTCCTCCTCCCTTCCTCCCTCCTCCCTCCCTCCTCCCTCCCTCCCTCCCTCCTCTCCCTCCTCCCTCTCCTCCCTCCTCCCTCCCTCCTCCCTCCCTCCCTCCCTCCTCCCTCCTCCCCCTCCCTCCTCCCTCCTCCCTCCCTCCTCCTCCCTCCCTCCCTCCCTCCCTCCCTCCCCTCCCTCCCTCCTCCCTCCCTCTCCCTCCCTCCCTCCCTCCCTCCCTCCCTCCCTCCCTCCCTCCCTCCCTCCCTCCTCCCTCCCTCCCTCCCTCCCTCCCTCCCTCCCTCCCTCCCTCCTCCCCCTCCTCCCTCCCTCCCTCCCTCCCTCCCTCCCTCCCTCCCTCCTCCTCCCTCCCTCCCTCCCTCCCTCCCTCCCTCCCTCCCCTCTCCCTCCCTCCCTCCCTCCTCCCTCCCCTCCCCTCCCTCCTCCCTCCCTCCTCCCTCCCTCTCCCTCCCTCCCTCCCTCCTCCTCCCTCCCTCCCTCCCTCCCTCCTCCCTCCCTCCCTCCCTCCCTCCCTCCCTCCCTCCTCCTCCCTCCCTCCCTCCTCCCTCCTCCCTCCCTCCCTCCCTCCCCCCCTCCCTCCTCCCTCCCTCCCCCCTCCCTCCCTCCTCCTCCCTCCTCCCTCCCTCCCTCCCTCCCTCCCTCCCTCCCTCCCTCCCTCCCTCCCTCCCTCCCTCCCTCCCTCCCTCCCTCCCTCCCTCCCTCCCTCCTCCCTCCCTCCCTCCCTCCTCCCTCCCTCCCTCCCTCCCTCCCTCCCTCCTCCCTCCCTCCCTCCCTCCCTCCCTCCCCTCCCTCCTCCCTCCCCCCTCCCTCCCTGCCTCCTCCCTCCTCCCTCCCTCCCTCCCTCCCTCCCTCCTCCCTCCCTCCCTCCCTCCCTCCCTCCCTCCCTCCCTCCTCCCTCCCTCCCTCCCTCCTCCTCCCTCCCTCCCTCCCTCCCTCCCTCCCTCCCTCCTCCCTCCTCCCCCTCCCTCCCTCCCTCCCTCCCTCCCTCCCCCCTCCTCCCTCCCTCCCTCCCTCCCTCCCTCCCTCCCTCCCTCCCTCCCTCCCTCCCTCCCTCCCTCCCTCCCTCCCTCCCTCCCTCCCTCCCTCCCTCCCTCCCTCCCTCCTCCCTCCCTCCCTCCTCCCTCCCCCTCCCTCCCTCCCTCCTCCTCCCTCCCTCCCTCCTCCCTCCCTCCCTCCCTCCCTCCCTCCCCTCCCTCCCTCCTCCCTCCCTCCTCCTCCCTCCCTCCCTCCCTCCCTCCCTCCCTCCCTCCCTCCCTCCCTCCCTCCTCCCCCCCTCCCTCCCTCCCTCCCTCCCTCCCTCCTCCCTCCCTCCCTCCCTCCCTCCTCCCTCCCTCCCTCCCTCCCTCCTCTCCTCCCTCCCTCCCTCCCTCCCTCCCTCCTCCCTCCCCTCCCTCCCTCCTCCCTCCTCCCTCCCTCCCTCCTCCCTCCCTCCCTCCCTCCCTCCCTCCCTCCCTCCCTCCCTCCCTCCCTCCCTCCCTCCCTCTCCCTCCCTCCCTCCCTCCCTCCTCCCTCCCTCCCTCCCTCCCTCCCTCCCTCCCTCCCTCCCTCCCTCCCTCCCTCCCTCCCTCCCTCCTCCCTCCCTCCCTCCCTCCCTCCCTCCCTCCCTCCCTCCCTCCCTCCCTCCCTCCCTCCCTCCCTCCCTCCCTCCCTCCCTCCCTCCCTCCCTCCCTCCCTCCCTCCTCCCTCACCCTCCCTCCCTGACCCTCAAGTACTACTGGTCATGCCTTGCGGCGGGTGTCTGTTACGTCCCGGCCCAGACACACCGAGCCTGAGCACTACCTCCACCAGTTTGGTGAACGCCGGCTCTCGAGTCGCTGAATCTAAATTGAAACAGATCGACACGATTAGTGTGTCATGAGATAGTATCGACAATCGACTTCCCACTAGAAGGTTATGAACTTTAGTTGGTGTACCGGCCCATGGCGGCCGGGGCAGCCCCATGCTGTCGGTGTCCTGCGTGGGCGGGCAGCCATCGTTGGACAAAAACTTAACACCTGTCGGTGTGTTTCCTAGTTGGCTCAGTTTCAAGACTGCTATCTTATGAAGCGCGATGATGACATGAGCTATCAATGAGAGAACACATCAGTTATGAATGAGACAACACATGAACTAGTTATGATGTCCGGTCCATTACCAATGACTATAGCTCGCGCCTTCTTTGACTAGACTGCATGAAGATTTGAACGCCAACTGACTGCATGAAGATTTGTACGCCAACTAACCTTTGCTCAGTAGTTAGAGATAACTATGTCCGCAAGGAGACAACTATGTAATCGCCGCTTGTGAAAACATGGATCCGGCTACCGTCATCGTCCGCTGTTCTAAGTAGTCTGTCGTAACTACAACTGCAGTGTATCTTAATTATTAATAAAGCCGTAACTGAATGATTTTGTCCTACCGACGTAACGTGCCACCACTACTAGCCGGTAGCAACCAGCCTGCTCGCTTGACGCCCGCCCGTCCGGAGTGCCTACCAAAGACGGAATTAACTGTTGCGCGGGGCCGAGCCCGGACGTACGGGCGCGGGCGGGCCGGGGTCCGGGACCGGCCGCCGGCTCCGCCGAGTTCGGCTGGGCTGAACGTCTTGTCTGCCTGTGCGGTTATAATTAATGCTGCCGGTGGACTCGCTCAGCGATGGCAAAAACTGGCAGTCGGGAACGACGATCGACAGGCAATTCTGGTCTGTAGTCTTGTGTTGTGGATTGTGTAATGCCCACGATGTTGACGCACGTGCCGTGGCTTTGGGCAACGGATACACGTTGCGATTAGAAATCGAGTTGGTCAAAGCGCACTGGACACCATTTTTCTTTGCGATAATCGTCACGGCTTCCTTCCCGGGTGGGGGAAAACGAGGGTCATCGGTCGCAGTTCGGAAGCTATGGCTTGGTGTCGAACAATCCTTTCGGGAGCGTCGCACCTTAGTCAGCCAGCCTCCGTTACATCTAGTGCCGTTGCCTCGTACACAGTGAGAAGTTATCACAGGGCCAGCGCAATCAGACACCAATGGAGCCGCAGTGGTACAGCCTTTGGAAACTTGCCCTCAGTCCTTCCGAATAAATATCAACGATATCACCCCGTGCAGTGTTATCAACAACCGAAGAAGTTTAAGAATCTCGAGCTTCGCACTGTTGAAAGTGAGTTTACTTCTATTACTTCACATAAAAATGCTTTCAGTTGCCGTGGCGGCTTCCGTGCAACTTCACTTTTAAGGATACGAGCTCGGGTTCGGGGCGAAATTCTGCATGCGATTTTTGTGCTGGTGCGACGCAAAACAAATCTTAATATGTACCCCGACGCCGAAGAGACATATGTATTGGAGTGTCTGTTCCATGAGTGACCCACCAAAGCAGCGTGATCGCACTTTGGGATTGCTGCCCTTGCATGCGGCACATCTCTAGTGGGAGCGTGACGTTCAGCTCCGTTCCGTTCTGTTCGGTTCAGTCCATCTATACCATAACCTACCCAAGGAGAAATCACAAGTCAGCCTGGTCGACACAGGCAATCGGCTATTGCCAGCATGAGCTGTGCGAATCCATCGTTTGCAGTTTTGCTTGCATGCTTCAGCAATGGAAGACGCTGCTTCAGCAAAGGAGGACGGATTGTGGCACATGTGGCCTGTCTTGTCGTAGGCTGGGTGTGGGTGATCTCGAAACATGAGACATGTGCGGCCTGTCTTATTATAAGCGGGGTGTGGGGTTGTGGGTTGTATTGGAAAGGGACATAGACACAGCTGGTGTATAGGACGGAGCCATGCACAGTGCAGCCACATGCAATCGGCTGAAAGCAAAGCCACTGCGTTTATTGGCATAGACGGCACAGTCTCGCTGATTGCTGTAGAGTGGATGCCCGTCAATACATCAGGAAAATGTCCCCCCACCCCCTCGCTTCCCGTCCCCCTCGCCCCTTTCCCCTCGCCCCTTGCCCCTCACCCCTTACCCCTCGCCCCTTCTTCGTTCCCCCTTCCCTCTGCCTCTCAATCACCCTAGAATTTCCCCCTCTCCCCCCCCCCCCCCCCCCTCGCGCGTCTTGTCTCTCCTCCCTCCCCCCCCACTCACCTTCTCCTCCCTCTCCCTCTCTCCCGTGCCTGCCTACACCCCTTGCCTTTTTCTGTCCTATCCCCCCTCTTCCCTCATGCACCTGCCTGTAAACCTATTCATTAATGACCCCTTTCCACCATCACTGGTGTCTATCCACTTCTTATTCCTGCGATGCAAGCTCACCCCCCAGATCATATCTATTTTAATGCTGCGATACAACCTTACCACTGCAATGCAACCTTACCCCTAGATTGTATCATTTTTCTTGATTAAGCATCCTTGTCGTCTTCCACCCTCCATGCCCACCGGCCCGCTACGCCGCTGCATACCCCCCCACACACCCCACAAAACCCCATCAAAACACACACACGCACACACACTCACACACACAAACATCTATATTTAAATAAAACACAACCACACGAAAAACACCCACATGTCACTCGACAGAATGCGGCGATGGCAGCTTGCTATTTCGGTTCGCCGAGCCGCCACCCGTCACCACGGCGGCCCCCGTCGGCCCCACGGACCCCCTCGTCAAACGGGAGGAGCGCTATGGCCCCGAGCGCACGCTGGAGACGCTTCCCACGGCGGACCTGACCAAGCTTGCGGACTCACGGCCCCCGATGGACCGCGACCTGGTGGTGGCGCGCACGCCCACGTGAGTGACTAGTGCAAGTCTAAAATAGGGGTTGGGAGGCTAGCCCGCGTGAGTGAGCAGTGCAAGTCTAAAAATGGGGATGTGAGGCTAGCCAACGTGAGTAAGCAGCGCAGGTCGAAAATAGGGGTTGCGAGGCTAGCCCACGCGAGTGAGTAGTGCAAGTCTTAAATAATTCATGGGACCTAGCCCACTCAGGCCACCAGTCCAGACACAGAGTTGAGTGCCGGTGGGAGGGACGGGTCCGAATACGTACTTGTATGTAGAGGCCATGTGAGTGCCAATCGAAACCAGGGATGAAGTGCCCGCGTGCGTGACAAGTCTGAATAGGTAAGATGAGACAGCGCAAGTAGTCAGGTGCCCGCGTGAGTGACAAGTCTGCACAAGTAAAAAAAGCCCAAACCAGACAACAGTGCAAGTATGAAGTGCCCATGCGAGTGCGATCCTAAACCAGATATCGCGAGGCCACTGGGGAGCAGCAGGAGTGCAGCAGGAGCTAGGGATCGCCATAAGTCTACGTGCGAATTAGCGGAGGAGCTAGGGATCACCATTAGTTTATGTGCTAGTTAATTAAGGAGCTAGGGATCGCCATAAGTCTACGTGCTAATTTACAGAGGAGCTAGGGATCACCATGAGTCTACGTGCTAACTAATGAAGGAGCTAGGGATCGCGATGCGCTGGGTTTGCAAGTGGGAGTGGGGGTGTGAAGGGCGATGAACTGAGGTGTATGCCAAGGATGCCAAGGATGCCAAGGATGCCAAGGATGCCAGGATGCTATCGTGAAGGCCTCCGGGATCCTATTGCCAAGGATGCCAGGATTTTATCGGTTGCGCAGAGGATGGAATCGGTTCCATCTGTGTACACTACTCGCACCTGTCACCGCCACTACCACCACCGCCACCCGTGCTTGTGTCCGTGTCCACCACAACCACCAGCTGTTGCATCCGTGAAATTCTGGTACCATATTGGATTCAAACGCAGGACCTCGAGCACGATCCGCCCACCTGTTTCACCCAGAATCTTGTACTTCCACGGATGGCAATGCTATCGCAACAGCGCCTTATTTGCCACCTTGTACCCTCACCAACTCCTGATGGCCACGCGGGAGCTGACCTCCCTACCGAGCCGCTGATGGCGAAGCCGACCGAACCGTGGCATGCCTGCCTATCGTAGCGGCACGAGTCACCATCGACAGGGCCATGATCATCAGGGCCATGATGATAAAGTCGGGGCCACGACGTTGCCTCCTTAAAGGATAGAAATGAGCTATATGATGGGAATCTCGATATGATCCGCTTGTCGACACAACCAACAATGACCACGTGAATCCTACGTATTGATTGGCTTTGTTGCCGCCTTTTTTCTGCCCACTCCCCGGCCTGCAGCGGCGAGTGGCCTGCCAAGGTCACCAAACTGGAAGTGGGCGGCTTCATGATCCCCCACCCGGCCAAGGTGCGTGCCCACGCCAGGTGATGCCGGTGCCCCTGCACATATCCCTAGTGCTAGGTTGTCAGTGACAGCTTATGGGAATGTCGCTAAAGAGGCCACTTCCTCCCACTAGGGTTGTAGAGTTATGACGCGACAGGAAAGCTGGTAGGATTGTTCGTCTGGTAACCGGTGATTGTTCGTCTGGTAACCGGTGATCGTTCGTCTGGTAACCGGTGATTGTTCGTCTGGTAACCGGTGATTGTTCGTCTGGTAACCGGTGCAAGCATGGCACTGCGCGGGTTTATTCCATTTGCGGCGCGAACCCAATTGAGCCTGCCTTTTGTATCCTGCTTTTGTATCCGAAATTTTGTATCGCTTTTTCTGTCAGCCAGGGAACATTTCCATTTAGGTAAATGGAAGAAGAGGTAGGTGGGATGGCGTATCGCGCAGTGTTTCTAGTAGAGGTTTTTAGGAAACGTCAAAATGTTGACTTTTGCCCCTGACCCTTCCGTCAAAATGTTGACTTTTTGCCCCGGCGTAGCGTCAACATTTGACTTTTAGCCCCGGCGTAGCGTCAAACATGATGATTGCTTTTTTTGGGGGGGGGGCTGGCCTAGGCCTGCTAGTTTGGGGAATAACTTGCAAACATAGACGTTATCTCATTGATAACAGAAGAAAGGGGCGTCATGACTCATGTGGTGTTGGTACCACAACAACGTGGGTTTATTAACATGATTAAATTATAGCCTCAGCCTTTTTAAAAGCCACCGTATCAAAACCCAGCAGTCGCGTGGACATAAGACATGATAATGATGATATAATCCGGATCACAGGCATTGCCCGGAGCCGTGCGACTCTGCCAGTGTGCCTCTAGGGCATAAGCCGTAGGATAAAACAAACAAGTCACACGTGTCAAAAGTGCAGGGCTGACCGCACCCTATAGACTCTGCAAACATTATGCCCATCAAAGCCAACTGCCTGATCCGCTTGTTGTTGCCAGGTTGCTTTCTCCTGCCGCGCTCGAAGTTTTCTTCCCAGATTTCCCTCCAGCAGAGACGGCCGACCCTCAGCCGCAGTTTCAGTTGCTGTATCCGCAGGCGCTTTCTCAGTGCCGCTTCCGTTCTCCCCCACATCAACCGCCTCGTCAAGCTCTTCTCTCGCCCGCTTGGCACGACGGTGCTTACCCTGCCAATCATCCGCCAAAATCCTGCCAACATCCACGACATCCTTTTCCGCATTATCCGAAGCCGGTCCACCCAGTTTCTTTTTAAACAAGCTAGCAATGGACTCTGACTTGAAAGATACAGCACCTTTTTTGTTAGCCATTCTTTACCGCAATATTTTAAAAGCAAAACGCATCCATTGGAAACAACCTAATGCGAGCTGCGACGATTAAAGTATCGCTTCGCCTGCATTTGCCCTCGGTAATCTGTTGCTGGCTTGCTGCGTCCTTTTACCTCCACTGCACCGTGACAGGCAAAGCCTAGAACAGTGCCAAGTGCCCGATGTGTGTCTCAGAAAGACCTGCTGGCAAACAAACTGGCAAGATTTTCGCACCGTACCATGAATGTTCCAGACAGCTAGTATAGTCCAGCAACAAGGAGTATATTGCACAAGTACTCGTGGTTGACGCTGCGCCCCTACCCCCCGGTCCAGTGACGCCGCGCCTCATGGCGCTCGTCAGTTGACGCCGAGCCCCTTGTGCTCGAAACCCGTTTGACGCACGAACACTTCGCGAACGTCAAAATGTTGACGATTCGGCATTTTTTTGGCGTCAAAGTGTTGACGTTTTACCCTAAAATGTTGACGTCTCATGGCGAAATTTGTGTTTTGTGTCAACATTTGACGAAAACGTCACGTTGCTAGAAACACTGGTATCGCGTCCAAGGTATGTCTAGGGTTCCATGCCACGAACAGCAATCAATCAAGGATAGCTTCCCACCACCGTTATATGTACTAGAAAGTAGTAGTAGCATATATATGTATAATCAAGGATAGCTTCCCACCACCGTTATATGTACTAGAAAGTAGTAGTAGCATGTATATGTATAATCAAGGATAGCTTCCCACCACCGTTATATGTACTAGAAAGTACTAGTAGCATATATATGTATAATCAAGGATAGCTTCCCACCACCGTTATATGTACTAGAAAGTACTAGTAGCATGTATATGTATAATCAAGGATAGCTTCCCACCACCGTTATATGTACTAGAAAGTACTAGTAGCATGTATATGTATAATCAAGGATAGCTTCCCACCACCGTTATATGTACTAGAAAGTACTAGTAGCATGTATATGTATAATCAAGGATAGCTTCCCACCACCGTTATATGTACTAGAAAGTACTAGTAGCATGTATATGTATAATCAAGGATAGCTTCCCACCACCGCTATATGTACTAGAAAGTACTAGTAGCATGTATATGTATAATCAAGGATAGCTTCCCACCACCGTTATATGTACTAGAAAGTACTAGTAGCATGTATCTGTATAATCAAGGATAGCTTCCCACCACCGTTATATGTACTAGAAAGTACTAGTAGCATGTATATGTATAATCAAGGATAGCTTCCCACCACCGTTATACGTACTAGAAAGTACTAGTAGCATGTATCTGTATAATCAAGGATAGCTTCCCACCACCGTTATATGTACTAGAAAGTACTAGTAGCATGTATCTGTATAATCAAGGATAGCTTCCCACCACCGTTATATGTACTAGAAAGTACTAGTAGCATGTATCTGTATAATCAAGGGTAGCATATCAAGGACTCGAACCCGCGGACAAGATAACGGCAGGCTCGAGCTACCATGGTCCGGATTCTCCCGATTTCTGGCCTGCGCTGGTTGTCTCCTTGATATAATCAAGGATAGCATATTTATAATCAAAGATAGCATATTTATAATCAAGGATAGCATATTTATAATCAAAGATAGCATATATAATCAAGGATAGCATATTTATAATCAAAGATAGCATATATATAATCAAGGATAGTTTCCGAGCCCCATTATAGGCACTACAAAGTAGTAGTAGCGTTTATGTGTATATATATAGAGAGAGAGAAGAACTTCGTATGTAAAGTTACAATGATGGTGTCTGAGGCATATAAGAATAGCTTCTGAGCATTGCTTCTGCAGATCGCTTCTGAAATTTTCGCGGCGCTATGTGGGTTGCAGGCTCATCGACCAACCTGCCTTGCCTGTTTGTCTCTAGCCCACCTGCCTGGGTAAGCATCTCACAAGACAAGCTGCCTGGGTGGGTTCCCTTTCACCCACCTGTCACGCACCCAGCAACGTTGCTCACACCGACCAAGTGCCTTGGCTCGCGCCAGCTCACCCCTGCCGTAAGCCACGTGTCTCTCACTCGCTAAAGCACCTTGCTGGAACCGTCTCTCGAGTCGCATCAGGCCACCCCCCCATTGTTGACAAGATTCTTAAAACAATTGACCCCAAACCCTAAACCCTAAACAAAAGGAAGCGAAACTTTTATTCAAAGACTGGTATCCATCGGCTACATCCCCCCCCCCCCCTTGCTCTGGCTCTTGCTCTGCCCACCATCCTCTTGCAGCAAGCCACGGGCGGTGAGGACGCCTGGTTCATTGCCGCGAATCAGCTGGCGATGGGTGTGGCCGACGGCGTGGGGGGATGGGCGCGTCATGGTGAGTGCGCTTATCGCGTGCCCTTGGGTGTCGACAAGGGAAGCGATTGGTTCCCTTTTGGTATCATAACCCTGGCGATAAGGCCGTTCTTAGTCCCTTGTTCCCGTTAGGAGTACCAGTAATGGTAGCAGCGGTGCGTGTTTCACGCGGTTTGGCGTTTAATACCTTAATCCCGTTACTAGTACCAGCAGTAGGTAACAGGACTGCAGTATAGCATCCAATGCCCAAATACCAGTAATAGTAGGTAACAGGACTACACAGTGTAGCGTGCAATGCCCACCTGCTGTTGAGTCATCTCAGGGCAACGGTCTGTGTAAAATGCCCTTGCACAGAGGAACGTTCGCTTCGCTTCTTCATGTCAATTTCTCTCTGTCTCTCTCTCTCTCTCTCTCTCTCTCTCTCTCTCTCTCTCTCTCTCTCTCTCTCTCTCTCTCTCTCTCTCTCTCTCTCTCTCTCTCTCCCACACACACACACACACACACACACACACACACCCACTCTCCCTCTCATCATGCCGCCTTGCTGGCTCCCCCTGCCTGCCCCTGCCGCGTGCGCCAGGCATCGACGCGGGCCTCTTCTCGCGGTCGCTCATGAGCCTTGTCCGCCAGCGCTACGAGGCCAGCGGCGCCGCCAGCTGTTCCGAGCTCATCGACATCCTGGCGTCCGCACACGCCGCGACGGGGGACCCTGGATCCGCCACAGTGTGCCTGGCCGCGCTCGACAAGGAGAGTGTGAGTGTTGTTAGCTGTTATAAATAGTAATACCACCATATGATTATGTTCTACTATCAATCATCCCGTTTTCTGCCACCGTGTGCCTGGCCGCACAGGGCAAGGAGAGCATGAGTCCTGTTAGGTCACTCTACGATGCTGGTGTCACTATATCTGTCAAGCATTATGTTGATTCCTTATTCTGCCACCGTATGGCTGGCCGCACAGTTCATTGGACAAGTGGGGAGCATAAGTACTGGTAGCGGTCATGTGTTTACCATTGTGTTTACCATTGTTGGTCACCCTTCATTCTGCCAGCATATGACACAAATGCTTTCGTTGCCTCACCCCCTTTGCCTCGCCGCCTTTTCGTTGCCTCACCCCCTTTGCCTCGCCGCCTTTTCGTTGCCTCACCCCCTTTGCCTCGCCGCCTTTTCGTTGCCTCACCCTCTTTCAGCTGCCTCACCCCTTTTCTGCTGCCTCACCCCCTTGTGGTGGCATCACCCTCTTTTCGTTGCTACCTGACGGTCTACGCCGCGCCCACGTATCCCATGCTGTTCCATCTATCCACTCGTTGCCTAACCCACGACTGCTCGCTCCTCCACACGCGCTTCCTGCCTGCTCCATGCATCCCTCCTTGCCACTCGTCCCCGCCCTTTCCCCCCCCCCCCCCCTTGAGGCTACGTCACCACCACCCTTGCTACTGTCGCTCTTGTCCATTTTCCTTCTCTTCCCCTTCTTCATTTTTTCAATTTGTTGCTTCCCCTTCCCCCGCCCCCCCACCCCAGGTGCTCCATTTGTTGGTCCTGGGTGACAGCGGCTGCCTCGTCCTGCGTGATGGGGAGATTGTCTTCAAGTCGGCCGCGCAACAAAAGGCGTTCAACTTCCCCTACCAGATTGGGAACGCAGGTCCGAGCGAGAGCCCGGGCGACGCGCTGGTGGGTGGAGGCGGCCCGCACAAGTCCTAGCCTGAGCTTGCTGGGGGGAGAGGGAAATATGGGCTAGGGGGAGAGGGGGAGAGGGGGAGAGGGGAGAGGGGGAGAGGGGAGAGGGGGAGAGGGGGAGAGGGGAGAGGGGAGAGGGGGAGAGGGAGAGGGGAGAGGGGAGAGAGGGAGAGGGGAGAGGGGGAGAGGGGAGAGGGGGAGAGGGGAGAGGGGAGAGGGGAGAGGGGGAGAGGGGGAGAGGGAGGGGAGGGGGAGGGGGGAGGGGGGAGGGGGGAGGGGGGAGGGGGAGGGGGAGGGGGGAGGGGGAGGGGGGAGGGGGAGGGGGGGGAGGGGGGGGGGAGGGGGGAGGGGGGGAGGGGGGGAGGGGGAGGGGGGAGGGGGAGAGATCAGCTGTCTCATGTGTTCTATCTTTTGAGAGGGTTGGGAAGAGGGTGGCTTGCTTGTGGAGATGCTAGGAGTCTACCAGGTTGCCAAGCCTTGGCACCATCTAACCCGACTCACCCCACTCCAGCCCCATCCAGCCCCATCCAGCTCCATCCAGCCCCATCCAGCCCCACTCAGCCCCATCCAGCCCCACCCAGCCCCATCCAGCCCCATCCAGCCCCACCCAGCCCCATCCAGCCCCATCCAGCCCCATCCAGCCCCATCCAGCCCCATCCAGCCCCATCCAGCCCCATCCAGCCCCATCCAGCCCCATCCAGCCCCATCCAGCCCCATCCAGCCCCATCCAGCCCCATCCAGCCCCATCCAGCCGCATCCAGCCCCACCTTGCCTGGCTTCGCCTTGCCTCGACGCTGCCCACCCGAATTTATTTCCCTAAAGAATGCAAGAGAGCCGGCACGCTGTCCCTGAATCATGGCGCACGGCGTCTTCCCTGAATCCTAACGCAAGAACTGCAAGGTAACAGCAAGTGCAAAGCATAATACCTTGCTCTGCGGACATAGAACGTCGGGCTTTTTCTTGTCGTCACTTAGCGTTTTTCCTTGCCATTGCCTACCGTCTTTCTGTGTCATGGCCTTCCGTGCCCGCATGTGCCATCCCCGCATGTGCTTGGGTCTCCATGTACTACGGCGTGGGAGGCGTGGCTTATGGGCGGCGTGGCTTATGGGCGGGGTGACGTCTGACAGCTGTACGAGCTGGAGCTGCAGCAAGGGGATGTCATTGTGCTGGCCACGGACGGAGTGCTGGACAACCTGTTTGATGAGGACGTGGTAAAGTTGCTGCTGGAGACGCGGCGACAGAAGGGCAGCGCGCAGGTGAGCAGAGGGGAGGGGGGGGCGGAAGGGGGAAGGGGGGCCAAGGGCCCATACCAGGACCCACACAAACCATGAGCTGGGAATTTCGAGTCCTGATTTTGTAGATAATAGTATTAAAGATAGTAGTAGTATAATAATAATAACGCTACTATATAAATAATATTTACTACAGTAGCATTAAAATAGCTTGATGTCCGTTTACCTTGTTATTGTTCTAATAGTATCATTTTAGTCTTTCTTTTCTTTGCTGTCGTTATTTGCTTTGTTCCGTCTAGAACCAAATTGCCATGTCGAAGCTTAAGCGGTCAAGCCGTAAATTGTTCCACTGGTGGTATCCTCATTATGAGATCATTATGAGATCGTGGTATTTCCCGTGCTGCCATACCTCAGTGCCAATGAGTGTATGAGCGTCTGGGTGCTGGTTTGACCCCCATAGGTGCTACATCGACCATTCCGTTTCAGAGGTGTGATGGAGGGCACATTAGACATGTACAGCAAGTTGCGATAAATCGCCCCATGTTAGGTTGTGGCTGATCTTCGCTAATCCGCCAGATTTCAGGCCTGCTGGTTGTTTTATTGATTTCATCATTTCTCGGTGTTTTAACCAAAGTGCTTCATGGAATGTCTTGCGTATAGGCAACACGTGCCGTGGCTAGCAGCACTCGCAAAACCTTTACTTGTAAGAGTACAGTCATTCCCGCGTTGAGTTGCGTTTCTTAAGGTTGCGTTCCCGCGTTAAGTTGCGGCGCCGATGTTTGGGGGGCGACCGCAACTTAAGCATGGAGGCCATCGCAACTTAACGCGGTAATGACTCAATTTGTAGGTGTTAGGCCATTTTTGGCCGCGCAGGAGGACATTTTTTGCCAAGTCCGGACCCGCTACGTGATTTTAGGCGGCAAATTACGCAAGCCCCACTGGCGCGCAAATTTCCCAGCCTGCTAGTGGCTTAGGTGAAAAGCGCGAATGCAACCTTACAAATTCAGTTTTGCAGCCTGCGGGCTGCGGTACATAAGAATCCACGACCATGCAGGGTAGTGTAATTGAGACATCTTGCCGGACATGATTACCACCATCATGCCGAATGCACCACAAAAGGGCAAAGACAAGGCCGTTGAGGCCATGCAGAGGCAGTCTCGCTGCCTGTGGCCTCCATGCTGTTATCATTGTTTACATGCAGGCCATTGACAGTAAATGACTGAGCTTCAGTTCCCTCACGACTATTCCCATGTCTCAGTTGTCACAGTCAAACGTGAAGCCGACTCAGTGGCAACTAAGTAACCCGCCAAAAAGAGAGCTGAAGTCCGGCAGAGGGTTAAAACACACCGCATTTGTGGTATAAAACGCAGGCGGGCACTGCGTGGCTGCCCGGCACGGCGTGTTTTGCAGCCCGCATTTGTCCAAAATATCTGGCCTGGAAAATGGACATTGGCCGGCTTTGACGCTGTAGCTGGATCGGGCTTGACGAGAGCTGTCGAATGCCGTATAGAAGTCCGTCAGAGGAGGAGGTGGTGGGCTGCTAGCCTAATTCTACCGTTAAGTTGCGTTCCCGCGTTAAGTTGCGGCGCCAAGTTTTAGGGGGCGATCGCAACTTAAAGCGGGAATGACTGTAGTCCTTTATCGAGAGGTGATAATTGCCGCCCTCTTGCATTTGAAGGTGGGTTTGCTGCAGGGTTGGTTTGGTTGGGCCGCTGGGCCGTTTGATGGTCCCATGCACAGTGTTTTCCGGAAGTGGGGACTTCCGGCATCCCTGTGGTTAATAATCATGATCTCCTTTCTTTTTCCTGGTGTTATGATTCAGCTTTACGCGGCAAGTTGCCTTCTTGGTTTGATTTTTCTCCCCTGGCAACCTTGGCAGGGCATGGCATAAATATAATGCGGTGCTTGCAACGTGAGCGCTTCATGTCTCCCTGTAGTCTGTAGACCTTACCTCCCGACATGTAGCTTGTGGTGACCAGCCAAGTTGTCGACTCACTGCTGTCCCGTAATGAGCAGGCAGTGTTCGTGGTTTGATCATTCGTCAATGCGCGTCCAAATCTGTGGGGCATACAGGAACAGTCGGCTTGTAATGCCAGGCGTTTACTTGCTTTATGGATGTAATGCATGAGGCTCATCTTGTGTTTTGAAGTTGAATCTATGCTGCGATGTATGCTGTATCTTCTCGTGTATTGCAGATTGCTGCCCAGCTAATTGCCGTGGCAGCTCAAGCAAAAGCCAGAGACAAGACATATGACTCCCCATTTGCAATTAATGCCAGGAAGGCTGGGCGGCTCTATGTAGGGGGGAAGATGGATGACATCACGGCATTAGTGGCCTTCACCTCTTAATTTTTTAAAATCAAATTTTCAATGGAAATGCAGAATTTAATTGAAATATTTTATTACTGTTGTCATTGTGGAAATTAATTAATTACCCAATTAGACTCCGGTGCTCCCGTTTGGGAGTCACGGAGCATTAACCCCGATGGATGGATGGATGGATGGGGACACACAATCCTACCGGTCTAATCTATCTACATTGTGGAAATACCTGTTGTCATTATGGCTCGAGCATCCGGTCCGGATTCTCCTGATTTCGAGATGGCCTGCGCTGGTCGTCTCCTTGACACCAATTCCGGATTCTCCCGATTTCTGGCCTGCGCTGGTTGTCTCCTTGACTACCAATCGAATAAAATTAAATTGTAAAATATCTCCGTTGGAGCACATGTAGCACATATCAAGGAGACAACCAGCGCAGGCCAGAAATCGGGAGAATCCGGACCATGGTAGCTCGGGATATTCCACACGCGAAATTCCGGCCACGAGGTAGCCATGGCTGTCGGAGATCATAACTTTCACGTTTGAGCACCGAATTTAGCCGTGAATATCACTATCGCTTCGTCTTTCTACGACGCACATGCTGATATAATTTTCCGAATCTAAAACGCAATATATGACGAGCAAACGCCCCCCGACGCAATGCAGTTTGGCGGATGCGCCCGGCCATGAAAACCCGTCTGCAGCTCAGGCTGCAGCTTCGCCAGGTCCGGCAGGCTGCAGTGACACTAGTCGTGCACTGGTGGTCGCCCAGCAACCTCCCGGGCTCAACGCCTCGCCCTCAGCATCGCCTGACCCTAAACGCGCCCGACAAACCGGAGGGTCTTCACGCCCCTCAGAACCGCGCTTTCGTCCCCGGCCTTTCCAGGTCGATGATTACGACTGGGACAACATGCCTCCGACCGATGCTATGACATGCATCTTCTTCGGGGACTACGCTTCGCTTTACGACCTGTGCCTCCATCTCCACGACACCAATCGCCTCCTCACCCCGAACGGCATCCGCTGGGTTAACATCCACCTGCTTTTCGGGACCACCCGCCCCGAACTCCAGCATACCCTTCTCAATTCCCTCCTCAAGCGCTCCGATGGCGAGATCTGGGCTCCATCCATCTCCGCCCCCACACTCCGTTCCATCCTGACGGAAGCCTTCCAGCAGCACGTGACCCCCCTTGCTGCCGATCGACATCGCAGCAATCGGCGGCACGCTGACTGCTGAACTTCCTCACATTTCCACCGCCGCCGCCTCCACCTCCACCGCCGTTTCGGCCTTCACTGCCGACATCAAAGCCCAGCTCCTCGACCTCGACCAACGCCTTCAAGCCACCGCCACCGCCCTTGAGAGCTTGCATGACACCGCCGGCCTCACCGCCCAGGCGGTGCAGGAAATCGCTGCCCAGCCGGCACCTGCTGGCCCGGCCAGTGATGTTCCCTCCACCTGGGCGGACTTGCTTAAGCATCATACCACCTCCACCACCTCCACCATCGCGGCACGACTCAACAAGCAACAAGCCCTCGACCTTCGCGAGGAGCCATGGCAGCTTACGTAAGGCAAATGGCTGACGGCGGTATGGCTGACGGCGGAGTTCAGATCTTTTGCGTCTGAGCCCCAAATTCGGTCAGACCACTTGCATTCGATGCGCCTTTCTAAGACGCACTTGCCAGTATAAACGGTTACGGCTGCCACGCAGTATAGACAAAGTTACGCACGTGACCAGCTATGACGACTACCAAAGCAAAACGAGGGCTGGAAAAGGAGCTGGCACAGCTTCCCAGCGCCCAGCCCAACCCTCTCGCCCTCGCCATTGTTCCGCCGCCAGGCTTACCCGCCAACCAGCCGTCTGGGCCTGCCAACCCACCGCCAGCAGCCCCATCTCCCAGCGCCTCGCCTGAGCCCAAGAAACCCTGCCACGCTCGCAAATGGCGCCAGTTCCTCCCCGGCGACCGAGGATTCTCCCTCACCGGGTGGCAAGAATTGTCGCCGCAGGAATGCATTGAGGTTCTCCAGTTCCTCGAACAGGAGCGGAAGCTCTTCGTGAAGGGGGCTATTGACTACGATGGAGACATGTCCTGGCTCTATGCTATGAACGAAGCACAACAACGCCTGGCTATCTTGACCAGCCATTTCCAGCTCCGCCTCATCGACATCACCCGCACGCTCCGCACCCCAGCCCCCGCACAGCCGGCAGCCCCCTCGGCTTCCTCCCTCCGCAAGGATGACATCCGCGCAGTGCTGGAGGAGCACGTGACCTGGCCGCTGGCCGAGCAGCTGACATCGCTGAACACCACGCTCAACACGGTCGAGGCCCGGGTCTCCAACGTGGAAACCAAGGTCGTCCACAAGCTCCAGCCCCAGTTCACGACGCTGCACACCGCGGCACAAGCTTCGGAAACGCATGCGGCACTTGTCTCTCGCCTTAACCAGGTGGAGGGCAAGTGTGGCGTGCTCCTGAAGAAGCTTGAGGCCATCACCGCCCACACCGAGGCCCTGGCCACACAGGTCCCCAAGATAGCGGAGCAGACGGCCACCATTGCATCCCAGCCACCCCGGCAGGATGCTGGCGACCTCCCGCCGCTCTCCTACGCGGACCTGCTGCGGTCAGCGACCGCCTCCACCACCGACGCCATCGCCACAAAGCTCCAGGAGCTGGAGGACCACCGCCAGGCCCAGCAACGGGAGGTCACCGATCGCGCTCGCCGCGAGTGCCGAGTGGTGCTACGTCGCTTCCCCCAGAAGCCAGGTGAGACGTCAACCTCTCTTGCTGACGAGCTCAAGAACCAGCTTCTTACCCTCATGGGCCTGGTAGGTGAGGTAGAACTGCGTGGGTGCCACCGCCTTCCCCACTCACGGGACAAGGCGGCTCCCCCACCAGTCCTACTCACCTTCTCCTCCCCTGAGGATAAGCAGCGGTTCCTCTCTCGTCGCAAGCGGTTGCACGACCTCACCTGGACGCTGGATGACGACCTCACCCCCGCTCAGCAACAGCAGCGACGCGACCTGTGGCCGGAATACCTCCGCCATAAGCAGGACCCCCAGAAGCCCAAGGTGTACTGGAGGGGCGGGGACCTGATGATCAACCACAAGATGTGGACGCCCCCAGCGGGCTAGAATAGCAATAGCCCTAGCTTGTAACCATTGGCGTCACTGCCGCTAAGGCAGCCATGCCTAGAATGTTGCCTAGCTGTGCCAACACACCTAGTCACGTGCCGCCAACGCACGGTACACAACCAGCCATAGCCTAGTCCTAGTACAGCCATGCTACGCCCTGGCTATGTTCAGATTACTTGCCCACGCTCCTTGCTATGATATGCTCACATGGGTCTTATTGCACCCACAGTTTGCCGGATCGTTAGCCTGTCCTTTTAGCTAGCCGCGCCCGATTGCAGCTGTGGCATGCCTTTGGCATGAAGGAGACTGGGGGTCTCTGCCCTTTCTCCTGTAGTGCACACACAGGGATTAAAAGCACTTCGGTGCTCCGTGACTCCCCAACGGGAGCACGAGTTTAATTAATTAATTAATTCGCGAGGAGGCCGAGATCGACAAGCGCAGCCACAACGTCATCGTCAAGCACCTCGACCAGCCGGCAGGTGAGACCCCGACGAGCATTCTCACGGCACTTAAGCGCGACATTCTTGCCCCCATGCAACTCACTGGTGAGCTGGACATGTCGGCTGTCCGCCTCCCCCGCGCGCGGGGTAAGGCTGGCCCGGCACCCGTGCTTCTCACCTTTAAGTCCATCTGTCCATGGGGGACAAGCTGGCGTTCCTTAAATGCCGCAAGAAGCTCTCGGAGACTCGCTTCACGCTGGACGACGACTTGACCCTGGCCCAGCAACAGCGGCGACGCGAGCTATGGCCGACCTACCTTCAGCTCCGGCAGCGCGCAGGGGGGAAGCCGTTGTACTGGAGGGGGGCGGTCATCCACGTTGACCACAAGCCATGGCAGGCCCCCCCTGCCACCTCAGACTATAGGGAACCTATACCAGTAGTGTAGATTAGTCAGGCCTAGCCTAGCATGTGGCCCACGCGCATGTGCGCCCATAATGGCCCCCATGGATGATGCTTTCAGTATTTAGCCGAGCCCAGCCTACAATGGGACCTCCCATGGATGATGCATTAAGAATTTAGCCATGCTATGCCTATGCAGGGAGTTACTCTCTGCTGAGATGCCATGTGTACACCAGCTATAGCCTAGCCACATACCTTCCACCCCATATGTCATGCAGGCCTTCTAGGCCCTCTCCTCAAGCCCCCCCTGGGTGCCTGTGCTTGATAAGGAGGCATGAACCATCATGGCGGTGCAGGTGCACCTTGTGCACCCAGAGCAGGTGATAGTTGTACATCCTCCACCTGCAGGTTGTAGCCCTGATTGTATTACAAACCCATAGATGCCCCTTTCTCGATCAGGGCTATGTGTTACATATGCTCCCAACGGAGCTATGATTTTAATTAATTAATTAATTAATGGTAGCTCGAGCCTGCCGTTATCTTGTCCGCGTATTCGAGTCGTTCAGGATGATGAAGATGAATGGTGATGGAAATGTGTATCCTTGTGCATTGAAATTATGGCTGGCTTACGTGTAGAGCGACTAGATGACCTAGACGGTGGGGCCGGAAACAGCATGCTTGATCAGGCCGGGGCGTGTGTTTCGAGCCTAACTGGCCGGGAGTGTCTAGTGGTGTAGCACATATCCCCGAGAAGGGGCATATGGCTTTTAATACATTCTTGGCTACTTCCTGCAAGGGTAGGGTGTAAACTACGCCTGCTAGCTCTGGGTGCACTACGTGCACCTGCACACCACTATGTATTCCAGCACCTAGGGCGCGGACGTAGGGGGGAAGATCATCATGGCTATACAATGGCTAGGGCATGGCTTCTAGCTCAGCAGAGAGTGACTCTCTGCATAGGCAGAGCTTGGCTCAATGCATCATCCATGGGGAGTCCCATTATAGGTGCACATGCGCGTAAGCATGAGCCACGGGCTAGGCTAAACCTGACTAATCTACACTACTGCTATATATTCCCTAGACTGGGGTTGCTGGGGTGGCAGCAGGCGTCTCCTGCCATGCAGGGTTTTTGGTCGACATGGATGACCTTCCCCCTCCAATGATACCGGTTCCCCCCCTGCGCTCTGCATGCCGGAGCTGGAGGTAGTAGGTGGCCGGCCACAGCTCCCGTCGCCGCTGTTGCTGTGCCATGAGGGTCAAGTCGTCGTCCAGCGTGTAGGAGTTCTTGTCCCCGAGAGCTTCTTGCGGCATTTAAGAAACGACAGCTAATCCGCCATGTGCTTGAAGGTGAGGAGCAAGGGAGCCGGGCCAGCCTTACCCCGCGCGCGGGGAAGGCGGACGCCCGACATCCGCAGCTCATTAGTGAGATGCATGGGGGTAAGAATGTCACGCTTAAACGCTAGTATGGCAAGAGACTTCGATGTCTCACCGGCCGGCTCGTCGAAAGTGCTTGACAATGACATTGTGGCTGCGCTAAGTTGGTGAGGTCGGCCTCCTCGCGGAGGTCGAGCCGGTGTGTGTTGCTTGAGCTGTGCCGCGATATGGTGGAGGTGGTGGAGGCGGTGTGGTGCTTCAGCATGTCCGCCCAGGTCTGCCGGGGGGGAGCATCGCCGGCCAGGCCAGCGGGGGCTGGCTTGGCGGCAATGTCCGGCTTCACCGCCTGGGCGGTGAGGCCCGCGGTGTTTTGCAGGGACTCGATGGCGATGGCGTTGTCCATGAGGCGCTGGTCGATGTCGCTGAGCTGGGACTGGGCGTCAATGGTGGGGGTCACTCACTGGTGGCAGTGGAGGAGGTAAGGAGGGTGCATGGAGGTACGTGGCGGTGGAGATTATCATCATTCGTGATTGGTGGAGAGGAGGGGGAGCTAGGCAGCCAGCGTGCCCGGCCCATGGCTGCCACATCTGCATGCAGCGAGGGCCCGGGCCACGCGCTGCTCGATGAGGGCCCGGCGATCGAGTGAGCGGATGGAGGATTCGGTCAAGGGGGTAGTGGTGAGGGGCAGTGAGCCGGGGGGCCAGAGCTCCTCGAGGGAGCGTCCAAGAAGGGAGAAGAGGGCGAATTGCTAAAGTGACAGCGAATCTGGGCTTTGGCGCATACTAGCCGTTTGCTGGAAATTCAACTAGCCGTTTGAAGAAAATACAACAAGCCGTTTGAAGAAAATACTAGCCGTTTGCTGGAAATTCGGTTGCCGATGGTCTACTCGCCGGTTGAAGTTTCCCAAAAAACTGGACCTTTTTCTACTGACCGTATCACTACAGCCGCAGATGCAAAAACTTTAAACAAAGATCCACCGTCGGCTAAGTTTCGTCCAATGGTAACGCTAATCGTGCATCCCCTTCTCACGCACCTCTCCAACTAAATTGGCTTCGCCCTTTCTTCGAACCTTCGGTTCTTCCGAAAATGGGCTCCGCCGGATTATTTCGGATGGATGGTACTAGGGGCGGCACCGGGTACTTCCAAGATATTTTGCCTTTCCTGGAAATTCCTGCGAATGTACTTTTTCGGCTGTCAGATTACTGCATGTCCACGTCAGAGAGTCAGAACTTGGGTAACGGTTGCCGTTTAGTTAGTTCGGTAGTTGGATCCCACGCCGCACATGGGCAGTGGTAGCCGGTACTCCAGGAATGGATCGAGGTTCCCTTTCACTATACACGATGTATGGCAGCTCCGGGCCGGCTCCTGATTTCATTGCGGATCATTCCCAGAACCTCAGGATGGACTCGTGGCTGGGGTTCTGTACACGTAAGGGGACGCAATCTGCGAAATAATATTTGTGCCGCCCCTGGCTCAAAAGGGCTTTCCACGTGTCATGGGACGCGCCATCCACGAAAGCCAACGCCCTTTGGGAGCGCAGAGAGAAGAAAACCGGAATACCGGATCCGCAACGCCAGGCGGATCCGAGCAGCAAAGATTCCTTATTAATGCTACGGCGATTCCAACGTCACGACCTCGCAATTTGTGAGTCCTCCCCCCTGCGCAACTCTTGACTTCACACATAATAACTGCAGTCGGCTAATGTGGATGGAATGAAAACACGGTCCTGAACCAGGGCGATCCCGCGTCATCGGCTGTTATTATGTTTGGACTTCATGTTTGACTTTCTCGACGAAGAAGACAGCAAACTGCCTCCATTTCACTTTGACACAATCCCAGGATCTGCTCCCACGACTAGAGCCAACATGGGTGTCACACAGTGGTCGGAAACCGCAGATATTCCTATGGAATTCGATGACTTGTTTGCCGACCAGGATGACATTTTAAGAGAGAAGCAACGGGCCCTGGAACGGGAGCAGGCCCAGCTTGACGCTGCCATGGTTGCACGCCGGGAGCTCAGGGCAATCTTGGCATGCCCCATCTCGGCCTTCTGTAAGGAGGTGCGTACATCGGCAGCCCTGGGTAACAGTTATTCGGGCTACATGCGTCGCCATCGGCCGTGCCATTGTAGTTCCCATCGGCCATTTACTTCCTTTCAGTTTAATCCTAAACCCATGCGGTTCGAAGATCATAACACGGCTGAAAATACCTGCTCGCTTTTACCAACAATAAGATGCTGCCTGTCCCTTCGCCGCCTGGTCTCAAATATAATTGTGCGCAGGTCTTGAGGATTGTGACCGACGTCCGAGCCTCCCATGAAGCGCAGAGCTCGCTCGACGTGCTCGCCAAGCTGCCCGACCTCCTCGCCGAGCGAGGCTACCGCGTCTGCGAGTGCACCAGCGGCGCCGTCGCGCAGGCCTCGCACGCGCACCCATTCCTCGAGATCCGCGAGCGCGCCGACTACGGGTCGGGCCTCGAAGAGACCGTCATCATCGAGCCTCAAATTAAGCAGCTGCTAGACATTGCCCGTCCGTCCAAAGAATACGCGATGCTCATGGACTGCCTGCCCGAGATCTTCGTGGGCCCCAGCGATACCCTGTACGCGGTCGTCGAGTTCATGGCCAACCGCATGGCCGAGTCGCTCATGCAGCGGGGCCTGTCCGTGCCCCCCTGGCGCACCAAACGGGCCGTCGCGGCACTCTGGTTCGGCTACGAGGCGGAGCCGCTCGAATCCAGCAGCAGCCGACGAGAACGAGGGGGCCGTGGGCCACATTGCAGCACCACGCCGTCTTCCAAGCACAGTGTTCCCGTTCATGTGACAGGTGCCAGACCGAGGGAGCTAGGTCAGGTGGTGTCTGATGCTGCAGAGTACAAGGCGCGTTGGATCGCGTCTATCCAGTCCATGTCAGGGGTCTCGCCCGTCACGCCCTGCTGATGTGCCGGCTCTTATCACCGCGGTGACGCGATTGCTAGAATGCCGGCGTTGAGGTCCTCGCTGATATCAGCGCTGGCTTCGATGCCGACCCTGACCTGGGTACCTGCGTGGTGAGGACCATGTCGGTGAGCGATTAGCCCTGTGGTGCGGATGCTGGCTCAAGGCATGATGATTTCTTGCTGGCAAACGCACTTCCATGCAAACAGTTGGTCTCGATTGGTTCTATGCCTGTCCATGGGGGCACGCTCTGCCCTCGTGTCCTTGTGCAGAGGATGGAGCGCGGCAGGCACCAATGGGCTTGCGCTCTAGACTTAGAGTGGAATCCCATCATTAGTAGCTAGACTTAGAGTGGGATCCGCCCCTTCATTCGGGGTTACCTTGCAGATTGGTGGCTGCCTAGCTGGCCCCTGGCACACGGTCCCATGGTCTGGTGGCGAGAGACAGATCGAGGACCTACGGAGGCATCAGTGCTCGGGCCTTTTGTAACCGAGCAGGACACGTCACCGGAAAAGGGTGACACAAAGTCTGGGATTTATTCGCCTACAGGGGGGCGCATTCCCGTTTCGTTGACATGGAAAACATGGTTGGCTGTGCCATCCTGCACCGTGCTATGGAAGGGAGCGTTGCGGGGCCTCCCGCAGCACTCATTTGGTGGAACCAGAACGAGCGGTGCACAGCGTGGCCGCTCGCCCTGAAGAGGAGTCCCAAGGAAAGGCATGGGCTCGCATGGAAGTGCAGCCTAATTGGGAAGTGCAGCCTAATCGGGAAGTGCAGCCTAATCGGGAAAAGAAAACAGCGTGCGTATTACTAGAAGGGACCGGTGAAAGGTGGCAGCTGCCTACTGCTTGCTTTTACCTCCAATGCCAAGATGCCGAGGCTGACCAGTGTCAAACAAGCTTGTGAGATGCACACAGGATGTGATCGGCTGCTTTGTCACTGGTTGTTGTGGCCTCTGGAGAGTTTGCTAAGTACTCATGGGGAGTCCCGATGGACAAACCAGGGAACCCCCTTTTAATCATAGACAATCCTCCTGCATTGTTGTTCAACTTATAGCTTAGAAAACCTGTGTTGCATATAGGGATCGAAACGTAGCCCGCTTTATGCACTTGGACCTGTGAGTCATTAATGCGGCATGCCATGGAAAGCTCCAGCATGGATTGTCGTCCGTATCAAATTTATCGTTGCAATCGCTATGTAGCTAGAGGAAATGCGTTGGTCTAGTCGTGTGTATGTAAATTATTGGTCGGTAGGAATCTCAAAGTAGAGAATCGTGCTTGTACATACTTCTAATGAAATCACTCAATACTTCTAATGAAATCGATTTTTCATTAAAAATTAAATTAATTAATTAATTAATTAATTATCAACATCACTCCGTTGGGAGTCAATGTAGCACATATCCCTGAGAAGGGGCATATGGCTTTAAATACATCCTAGGCTACTTCATGCAAGGGTGGGAATGTAAGCAACACTTGCTCTAGGTGCCGCAAGGGCACCGGCACCACCATGCTGTCTCAGGTTCAACCCAGCTAAGGGGATCCTGGCACGGGGGAGGAAGATCATCATGGCTATGCAAGGGCTAGGGCATGGCTTCTCGACAGAGAGCATCTCTCTGCATGGCATAGCATGGCTAAGTTCTTAATGCAACATCCATGGGGGTCCCATTATAGACAAAGCATGGCTAAATGTTGAAGGCATCATCCATGGGGGCCATTATGGGCGCACATGCGCGTGGGCCACATGCTAGGCTAAGCCTTACTAATCTACACTACTGGTATATATATTCCTAGTCTGAGGTGGCAGGAGGGGGCTGCCAGGGCTTGTGGTCAACGTGGATGACCGCCCCCCTCCAGTATACCGGCTTCCCCCTTGCGCTCTGCCGGAGCTGAAGGTAGGCCGGCCATAGCTCGCGTCGCCGTTGTTGCTGGGCCAGGGTCAAGTCGTCGTCCAGCGTGAAGCGAGTCTCCGAGAGCTTCTTGCGGCATTTAAGGAACGCCAGCTTGTCCGCCATGTACTTAAAGGTGAGGAGCACGGGGGCCGGGCCAGCCTTCCCCCGCGCGCGGGGGAGGCGGACAGCCGAATTAAATTAAAAGTAGCACATATTCCTTGCTGGATGGGTGGAGGTGGGCGAAGCCGCGTAATCGAACTAAGCTAACTCTAAGCTGTCTAGTCTAGAAAAATCCTAACTACTCCTACGCTACTCAGCAAAACGCCTCTTCCGCTTGGGGGGGGGGGGCTTGCCCACAGGGGCTGGCGTGTGAGCCTGGACAATCTTCTGCCACCTCTTCTTGTTCTGCACAGCAGTCCAAGCAATCTTGAGAGAGGGAGTGAATGTGGTGTTCAAACTGAGCTGGGACCACTAGGTCGGCCAGCAACACCTGGATGTAGTTCATGGCAGGTTTACCTAGCTTTCTAGGAATGTCCTCGGGGCCAGGCCAGGTCAGGATGTGCCGCCCTGGTTGGCCAAGCCGCTGGGGGCCGGCCAGACCAAGGGCGGTATCTACCTGACTGGTGCGAGCAAGATGTCTTACAAATGCTATACTACGCTGCGTAATCTCGTCCGAAATGCGAGGCATACCCTGATACAAAGACTCTAATGACATATGCTTGGAAAACCCGACATTCAGGACCTGTCGGTGCATCCTGTAAACCGTGCCGTCTAGCTTGGCGGCCAGCGTGTCCGTGAGTGTCCATGCCTCGGCGCCATACGTAAGCACCGTGAGGACGAGGACCTTGAAGAGCATGCGCTTGCGGTACGTGCTCGCCCAGGCCCTTGGAGCGCCAGTAGGTGTTGAGCGAACGATGCCTAGCCCAGGCCAGGCTGATGCGGATCGATGTCCACATCGATCGTCGGCGTTGTCGGGGAGCATGCTCCCCAGCAGTTTGAAGCGATTGATCACGGAACGGGACCTCCTTCCCGTCTAGCAGCCGCGGCAGCGGCAGGCGACTGGAAGCCCCAATCACCGTCACCTCAGTTTTGACACTATAATCTCCAACCCCACCGCCCTCGCCTCCAGGCCCAGACAGTCCAGCCGGGTCTGAATGTGCTCAGGGCGCGCGATGAAGGTGGTGTCGATCATCCGCATAAATCAGGTCGGACAGGCGGTAGCCAGGGTCAACGCCGCCGTGCTCACATGGGTCTTGTTGCACCCACAGATTGCCGGATCGTTCCCGTGTCCGTTTAGCTAGCGTGTCCGAGTGCAGCTGTGGCATGCCTTGGCACGAAGGAGACTGGGGGTCTCTGCCCTTTCTCCCGGTTGTGCACACCCAGGGATTAAAAGCACTTCGGTGCTCCGTGACTCCCCAACGGGAGCACGTGGTTAATTAATTAATTAATTTTAATTAATTAATTAATTAATTAATTAACGCCGCCGTGTTAGCGCTCGTCAAGGATGTCCAAGCGGGGCTCGAACCCCTTAAGAGCAGTAAAGCGCGCACGTGCCAGGTGCATGACGTGATCCACGACAATAATGAACAGAGATGGGGACAGGAACGTGTCTATTAACATGCGTTGGACACGTCAGACATCTGACATCCTGGACACGGGAGCAACGACACGAAAAGTCCAGTGATTCGACTAAGGTTTTTGCGCTAAGCGCCATGTGGCATATTGAACTTCGGAAACTAGCTTTGGCTCGGCCATGAATGTGTGGCTTTTAGCCAATCAAAATTGGGCTGGGCACGGCCACGTGTGGCGACTGGCGGGCGGGCGAGTCAACTGGCTTCCCTGGTCACGCAATTGAATTGAATTGAATTGAATTGTAACATAACTCCGTTGGGAGTATATGTAGCACATAGCCCAGCGAAGGGGCATATGGCCTATCATACATTCTAAGCTACTTCCTGCAAGGGTGGGAATGTAAACAACACTTGCTCTAGGTGCACTAGGGCACCTGCACCCTCATGATCTTCACACTATGCCCAGCTAAGGGGGAGTATGTCATGTGGGGGAAGATCATCATGGCTATACAAGAGCTAGGGCATGGCTTCTCGACAGAGAGCATCTCTCTGCACTGCATAGCATGGCTAAATTCTTAATGCAACATCCATGGGGGTCCCGTTATAGGCAGGGCTTGGCTAAATTCTGTAGACAACATCCATGGGGGCCATTATGGGCGCACATGCGCGTGGGCCACATGCTAGGCTAAGCCTGACTAATCTACACTACTGGTATGAATTCCCTAGTCTGGGGTGGCAGGAGGGGGCTGCCAGGGCTTGTGGTCAACGTGGATGTGGTCACGCAATGCTCCCTGCTAAACCTCTCATCTGCCACTTGCGGGCGGCCTATAAAGGCCTTCCTGGTCACAGCTGTCTCGTGTCCCGGGCGCAGAATCTTGAAGTATACTGTGGCGTGGTGCGGCGCTTACTGGCCAGTGGCCAGTCAGCTAGTGAGCGTCTGGCGACCAACGCACGGGAGTGGACAGCCACCTGCCACGGGGCCTGGGGGCACTGGGCCATTGTTGACTGGCGGAAGCTACTAGAAGTACTGTAGTACTAGGGAGACTTGCGGCGGAGAGCCGGCTGGAACTTATGGTGACACGGCCAAGTGCGGCGTCACTAGGTAGTAGCTTTGCAGATTCAACACGGCCATTATGTGGCGACCAGTGACTGCCAAGTAGCATGTGCAACACCGCCACTATGTGGCGTCTTGGGAACTGTCATTTGGGGGTGATATCGCCACAAATTGCTAAATTTAGCGCTACACCGCCACATGTATTTGGCGAGCAAACGCCACTAATCGAAACACTGACGAAAACTCACGAAAACTCACGAAAATCGGTTGTCGAGGCAAAGGGAAAAGTCCAATCCAAGCGTTATCCGTAGGTACCTCGCTGCCAGATTCTATAAAGGGTTCCATGCGCTGACCCGCGCCGACCAAGCTTTCTTCTTTGGGTTTGGGGTCTCCCAACTTTCCGTGTAGAGCGGGCCTTAGTGTTTTCGGCACCTCACATTTAGTACAAAATTTCGGTTCGTTAGTACGGTTTACTCGAGAAATCTGGTCGGATACTGATTAGTACAATTCCTACCCGATCAAATCCGAGACGAAAGTACTAATGTCGCAAATATTTAGTACGTGCAACTCGCTTCATTAGTATGATGGCGAGGTCGTCAGCTCGTGGAGCCACATCTGCAGCGAGAGGTTTCACGTGCTGCTCGAGGGCTTCCTAAAGGATGGAGCGGAATGTGGGTGTGGAAATAGAAGGAGCCCAGATCTCGCCATCAGAGCGCATGAGATGGGAGCAGAGGATGAGGTGCTGAAGTCAGGGGCGGGGTTGGGCCCCCTCCGTCCCATAGTTGAGGTTCCATCATACGGTGCCGTCTGGGAAGATGAGGCGGTCGATGCTGTGGAGATGGAGGGCCGAGATGAGGCGGTCGATGCTGTGGAGATGGAGGGCCAGCTCATAAAGCGAGGCGTAGTCCCCATAGAAGATGCAGTGCAGAGAAGTGCTTGCACGGACATCTTGGTCCAGTTGTGATCGTCGACTTTGAAGGGTTGGGGCCGAAACCGCGGTTCTGCGGGGCGCGATTCTGCTGCATGGGCGACTGCGTTTGGGATCAGGCGATGCCAAGGGCGAGGCCGCAGGAGCCGAGTGCACTACTAACGCTTGAGTCGTGTCACCGCTGCCTAGCTGGTAGGCCGGGCGGAGCTACAGCCGGAGCTGCAGGAGAATTTTCTTGGCTCATCGCAGCCGCCAGGCTGCGTTGCGTAGTCGAGCGTCTGCTCGCCATAAGATTGCGTTTTAGTTTCGGGAAAATATGTCAGCGTGTGCATCTTAGAAAGACGAAGCGATTGTGATATTCACGGCCGAATTTGGTGCCCAAACGTGAAAGTACGTTATGAGCGCCGCCGTCAGCCATGGCTACCTCTTGGCTCGTGTTTTCAGGATATGATGGAAATGGAGGTAGATATGTGTAGCCGTGGACAAAATTATGGCTATCAATAAAGTGTTACGGCCTGCGATGATTGTCTGATTGATATGTAGAACGCTTCACGTTGGCTAACATAATTTTCGACTTAATAGTGTGAGCGCAGCAGCGCATAGAGCAAAGTGTTGGCGAATATACTACCGTATAAATATCATTGAAAGCTCACGCAGCACAACAACATCTACACCTAAACACATTCAGAGGGCTTCATCATAAATTTTGCATGGCACTTACAACCAGAATTGGAGATCTCCTCAATCTAACTAGCTAAAGCATCCGGGGTATCATATACAAGGCAGGCTGGCATTAGACCCTTCAGCACTGGACCCCCGCAACATCCAATTTCCAGCCTTCTTGCGAACGGTATGCAATGCCAAGCCCAGGCAGACTTGTGCATTGCATACACTCGTGGCCAACCTCTTCATTGTGCTAACATTAATGGACACATTGAATAAAGGTGGGGATAAGCTAACTCTGAAAAATCTCAATCGACTGCGTACGCCATGAAGAGTCCTCAATTGGTCGGACTTATTTCCTCTGCTGTGACTTGCGCCAGCACAGCGCCAGCCAGAAGCAGACACGCCAGCCAATGGCCATGCTGTTGTTTGCCACACCACCACGGGCACAGCCCCCCCCCCCCCCCAAAGAGCAGTTTTTTGACCAGCTGGCGTCAGTGAAGAAATCTCAAGTAGAGTCGGCATAGATCCTTTGACAAAACCCAAAAGCATGTCTCTCTCTCTCTCTCTCTCTCTCTCTCTCTCTCTCTCTCTCTCTCTCTCTCTCTCTCCCTCTCTCTCTCCCACCCCCCCCCCCCCCCCCCCCCCCCCCCCCCCCCCCCCCCCCACCCCACCCCACCCCCAGCCCCAGCCCCAGCCCCAGCCCCAGCCCCAGCCCCAGCCCCAGCCCCAGCCCCAGCCCCACCCCCACCCCACCCCCAGCCCCAGCCCCAGCCCCAGCCCCACCCCCACCCCCGTACTCGCCCACGCACGCCCGCGCCACACCATGCACGCCCACGCCCACACATGCCCACGCCCACACATGCCCCCGCACACACACGCCCCCGCATGCCCATGCATGCCCATGCATGCCCATGCATGCCCATGCATGCCCATGCATGCCCATGCATGCCCATGCATGCCCATGCATGCCCATGCATGCCCATGCATGCCCATGCATGCCCATGCATGCCCATGCATGCCCATGCATGCCCATGCATGCCCATGCATGCCCATGCATGCCCATGCATGCCCATGCATGCCCATGCATGCCCATGCATGCCCATGCATGCCCATGCATGCCCATGCATGCCCATGCATGCCCATGCATGCCCATGCATGCCCATGCATGCCCATGCATGCCCATGCATGCCCATGCATGCCCATGCATGCCCATGCATGCCCATGCATGCCCATGCATGCCCATGCATGCCCATGCATGCCCATGCATGCCCATGCATGCCCATGCATGCCCATGCATGCCCATGCATGCCCATGCATGCCCATGCATGCCCATGCATGCCCATGCATGCCCATGCATGCCCATGCATGCCCATGCATGCCCATGCATGCCCATGCATGCCCATGCATGCCCATGCATGCCCATGCATGCCCATGCATGCCCATGCATGCCCATGCATGCCCATGCATGCCCATGCATGCCCATGCATGCCCATGCATGCCCATGCATGCCCATGCATGCCCATGCATGCCCATGCATGCCCATGCATGCCCATGCATGCCCATGCATGCCCATGCATGCCCATGCATGCCCATGCATGCCCATGCATGCCCATGCATGCCCATGCATGCCCATGCATGCCCATGCATGCCCATGCATGCCCATGCATGCCCATGCATGCCCATGCATGCCCATGCATGCCCATGCATGCCCATGCATGCCCATGCATGCCCATGCATGCCCATGCATGCCCATGCATGCCCATGCATGCCCATGCATGCCCATGCATGCCCATGCATGCCCATGCATGCCCATGCATGCCCATGCATGCCCATGCATGCCCATGCATGCCCATGCATGCCCATGCATGCCCATGCATGCCCATGCATGCCCATGCATGCCCATGCATGCCCATGCATGCCCATGCATGCCCATGCATGCCCATGCATGCCCATGCATGCCCATGCATGCCCATGCATGCCCATGCATGCCCATGCATGCCCATGCATGCCCATGCATGCCCATGCATGCCCATGCATGCCCATGCATGCCCATGCATGCCCATGCATGCCCATGCATGCCCATGCATGCCCATGCATGCCCATGCATGCCCATGCATGCCCATGCATGCCCATGCATGCCCATGCATGCCCATGCATGCCCATGCATGCCCATGCATGCCCATGCATGCCCATGCATGCCCATGCATGCCCATGCATGCCCATGCATGCCCATGCATGCCCATGCATGCCCATGCATGCCCATGCATGCCCATGCATGCCCATGCATGCCCATGCATGCCCATGCATGCCCATGCATGCCCATGCAGGCCCCCGCGCCCCCGCGCCCCGCCGCCCCCCCGCCCCCCCGCCCCGCCCTAAAAATGGGCAGCAGGACACCCAGCCAAACTGAGACCATCCATCTTCATTGAAAAGGCAAACCATTTCGCCGCATGAACAGAGATCCAAGTCACGCGCTATTTATGTTCAGAACAAGACATGCATCCAGAGAGCTATGACTACTTTGCGTAGGTTGGGATGGCCCCTACTGTGACCTCTGCAGCAACCGCTACAGTGACCATAGAGCGACCGCGGCACGTACGCTAGCAGCACGCCCAGTCCCAGCCACTTGTTGGTGTCATCCATGTCCAGCTGGCGAAGCACGTCCCTGGGAGTGATCGTGCAGTTGGGGTCATTGTTGGCGCCTTTTGGGCACCCGTAGATCTGTTTAGTGGAGAGAGGCCGGTTGCAGGGGAGTTGGGGAGGGGGTCGTGATGGCGTTGTTGATGAGATAGGTCAGCAGGAACCGTTGATCAGGGAGGCTGACAGGCATGCTAGAAGGACAGGCTTCCTGATACACATCGTAGATAAATGTGATGCAAAGGAAACAAATAGGATTAGCACGTTCACATGATCGTTAGAAAACAACGCCAGTGAATGGCGGCAAATTTGTCCACGCATCCCAAACGTGTGATTTTTTAGTATCCACAATTGCCTACCGTCAAACTTGCAATTTCTCTATCAAAAAATGTGCGTCCCAAATGAGAACGCAAAACTAGGTGATGCTATCTTTTCCTCTCCACGCTCCGCCTCAAACTCAGTTGTCTAACAAGACATGTCAGTGACGACTTAAATGGAAAGGAAATGCTACTCTATTTGCCCCCTTCCCACGCACCGAGGTGTCGTCCTCAAACTCGTTGACCACGAGCGCCTCGAGGGACCACTTGAAGAGTGACAGGTAGTGGAGCCAGATCCAGTAGCCAGGGATGTTGTCCTGCGAGATGAAGAAGCCTGAGGGGGGGGGGGGGGGGGGGAGACAGCGGGGACAGCAGGAAGGTCAGGATGACAGGAAATGGATGGGTCATGATGGTGACCGCGATGTTGTCCTACGAGATGAAGAAGCCTGAAGGGGGTTGGGGGTGGGGAGTTGTGGTTACGCATCCCCCCACAGATGAGAGGCACATAACCCCAGTAGCGGAACTTGTAGACAAGTGCGGGCTCTCCCATGCAACCAACCAAGCAGCCACAACAACAACACCCTGCCCACTTTCAAGCCTAGGTTTGAAAGTGGGCAGGATGCCCTAGTTTAAGGGGACGGGACATGCCCGAATTTTTTGGCGCCAAAAAATTCGCGCCGGAACCGAAGGTAATAAATTTCACGTGCACGGTGTGCGCACCCCTTGCGGAAGTGGCCATGGCGACTGCGTTCAGGCGAAACTACCACACTAGGGCAGGCGAAATGCAAAAATTTTACTCGAATCTAAAAGACGATGAGTTTATGATGTTAGTTTGTTGCGGAAATCAGCTGGTTTACAATATCGCTGTTGTTTTTTTATGCCATCGGCATGGGGGGTAATCTGAATTTTTTGGTCGCGCGGAATAAAATAGAATTCATGATAGCGGCAGTAAAATCGCGGTTTTTAGGGTTGTTTTGACCGTGAAGCAGGCGTTAATATCGGTTGCATCGAATTCTAAACCGCGCTGGTGCTTTTTGCCAGATTTTCGGCCATTATCGGTAAGTAATTGTTCAGACCTGCGCAGTGCGTGTCTGACCTGTCCATGGAAGAACGGCGGTTGTTGCGCGCCTGGGCGAGGGATTTACGAGGGCGAGGTACAGATTTGTCGCGAATGTTATCTGCTATCAGTGCTTTCTTCTATGAGCTCATCGTTCGAGGTTTTTTGCGTTCTTTTTGGGCAGTTTCCGCCAGCTATCTCGCCGTCGCTTGCCGTTGTGTTGTCGAATACCTGGCAGCTTTAGATTGTTTTCGTTGATGTCGTGATCAGGGCCGCTTCAGTCGCAGCCTATAGCTCTTCAGGAAGGTATAAGGCATTTCATAAAACGTGTTCCGGCAAGGATGTTGTGCGTATGGACGCTTCTTGTTGTGTGAGAGTGACGCACCCTCTCTTCGCAGCGGCATCACAGCGCTCATGCGCTGAAGGGCCGCCAATGGTTTCTTTGCATTTTATCGTGCAGGGATGGAAGTGTTTTAGTGATGATGATGTTGGAGATATTGCATTTGTGTGACTGCATGTAGATAGCTGGCACCAATGGTTGTTTGAGCTTTCCTTTGTTATGATGATGTGACAAGACTACAATGTGCTGAGCCAACCATGGTTGACATGCATGACTGCATGCAAGCTATATATACCATGTTCCTGCTTGGTTCCTTGCCCTCCATAGTCCCAGTTTGTCATCCATGCCGGGGAGGACAGTTTAGGAGGTGTTGTTGAGTTGATTAGCTTGGTTGTCATCAACCTTACACTCTAACCTAGGAGAAACATAGGAAATGCTGCTTAGGCATATTAGGGCTACCATCGTCAAGGCTATGAACATATTTACAAGGCTGGCCATGCTGGAGGGATGATGAAGACATATGAGGTGCGTGGCCACCCCTTCGTACATTGTAAACATACTCAGCATGGTTTTGGTGCATGTTGGATGGCATATGAAGTGGCACTGTGGGGTTACTAACTTACTGAGTGGTCCTTAGCGCCTTGTCAGGTGGTCATATAGGAAACCCATCAACTTGAGTAGTTCTTGTCACAATGACCCCCACGTTGAGCATGCGTTGCCGTCAGCGTGCAAGAGTTAATTATGTGTGCTTTGGTCAGTTTGCAGATGTCTTTGATGAAGAAGGAGGTGCTAGTGTGGCTGAATGGTTACTATAATTTCCTTGTAGTGTCTACATGGGTGGCCGTCTTGGAATGGTTGTAACTTGGGCAGTTCTTGTCAGAATGGCGTCAAACCTGGAACATAGGAGGTACCATATGTGCAGAGGATGGTAGTGTGTGGTTTGGCCAGTTTTCACGTGGCTTAGATGTATAAAGGGGTGTTAGTGTGGTTAAATACTAGCTAAAACCTCCGTCAGCGTCATCACAGGTGGCAATCTAGGAATATCCATCAAATAGGGCTGCGCTTGTCAGAATGACCTGAAAATTTGGGGCTGCATGTCCCCCCCTCTCTAGTATTTGAAAATATAAGATATGGCATGATTCCATGTGTTTATGATTTGTTTTATTTTTTTTGTGAAAAAAAGTACCCTTTTTGCGGGAAAATCCATCAATGTGTCTAAACATCATTATTTTGTGCTCAAAATTAGGCAGACTTTCTCAAAAGTGGGGGAACTAATTGGAAATATATGATTTGGTCCAAATATGTTTGCCCATTGTCCTAGGGAAAATATGCCAAAAGTAGCGTCTTTTTCTATTTTTAGCGCGTAACCGGCATCTGGTGGGGGCTAGTACCCCCCCCAAGTGGTTGGAATTTTTTTTTTTAATCATATTTATGGTTCCCAATCATAATTGGATTTTTAGCACATGCATAGGTATGGTTTCCAGAAAAGTGCCCTTTAGGCATATCCCCTCCCCTTAAGGACCTCGCTGGCTATCCACTGCCTTTGAGGGCACCGCAGAAGAGGAGCACGAAGGCTTTTTGAAGGGACGCCACTTGCTAGTCAATGCCACTCGTTTCGGGCGCCTGACCTAGAACAGGAACAGGAATGCTAGAAGCCGAGCAAGAGGGCAGACTGCACCAGGTCACCTGCACTATTCTTTTTCATCTTTAATTAGGCCCACGTACTCTAGAAGACGAGCGTGAGGTATGGTAGGGTGTTAGGGGCGCGCACCCCACACGGGGACGGGGACCACCCAACGTTGTGCAGGGGTTTCGTTAGGCGCACGTACCGCAGAAGAGGAACATGCGGTGTGGTGGGGTGATAGGGGCACACTAGACTAAACGGGGTTTGGGCCAACCCTGAACCCAAGTTAAGCCCACGTACCGCAGAAGAGGAACATGAACGCGAACAGCGCCGTCGTGGCCGAGTTGCCGATGATGAAGTCCGGGACGACCACGGACATGAACATGACAAACGCGTTTGCCGCGAGCATGACCACCCAGATGACAAACGCGGCAAAGAAGAAGCGCTCCGCGCCCGGCGCCAGGTCGACCATCCAATACGAGATCACCGGGTACAGCACGGCGATGAACGCAAAGTAGGGCATGTTGACGAGGGCCATGGATATCGCGTACGACGACGGGCGGTAGGCCCCGCGCGACGTCTCCCGGATGAAAATGTTGCGCTCCATGATGAACAGCGGGAGCGCCTCAGTGGACGTGAAGATGAACAGGGCAATCGTGTAGGCGAAGTAGGACGTGCGCATGAGCACGCCCTCGTAGCCCGTGCCAGGGTTGAGGAAGGTCGTCCCCAGCATGATGCCTGCCATGATGGCCAGGCCCACGCGGGCAAAGAACAGCTCCTTGGTGCGACGGACGTTCAGGATTGCACGGTCGAGCAGGACAAACGTCTCGGCCAACGGGTTGTTGGCAAACTTGGAGGGGGACACCTGGGGGGCGTGGGGGGAGAGGAGGGGGCGCGAGGGGGAGGAGGGGAGCGGGGAAATATGGGAAGGGAGAATGAGCATCCAACAAACAAAGGCACCTAGGGCATGACAACTCACCCCCCTTCCTTTCCCCTTATCCCGCACCACCTCGAATGACACAAACAGATCCAGGCGACTAGGGAGCTATGGCTCTAGCCCCCCTCCTCCACCTGCCACAAGGTGGTCATTGTGGCATGGCAGCGAGTACACACAAAAATTTACGAGGGCACACGAATCTACCCGACACCTTGCGTGTCGTGTTCCCGTTCCATATGCCCCCTCACCTTTTGTGCATCTGCCCCACGGTGCTCGCCGCGGCATGTGCATCTGCCCCACGGTGCTCGCCGCGGCATGTGCATCTGCCCCACGGTGCTCGCCGCGGCATGTGCATCTGCCCCACGGTGCTCGCCGCGGCATGTGCATCTGCCCCACGGTGCTCGCCGCGGCATGTGCATCTGCCCCACGGTGCTCGCCGCGGCATGTGCATCTGCCCCAAGGTGCTCGCCGCGGCATGTGCATCTGCCCCACGGTGCTCGCCGCGGCATGTGCATCTGCCCCACGGTGCTCGCCGCGGCATGTGCATCTGCCCCACGGTGCTCGCCGCGGCATGTGCATCTGCCCCACGGTGCTCGCCGCGGCATGTGCATCTGCCCCACGGTGCTCGCCGCGGCATGTGCATCTGCCCCACGGTGCTCGCCGCGGCATGTGCATCTGCCCCACGGTGCTCGCCGCGGCATGTGCATCTGCCCCACGGTGCTCGCCGCGGCATGTGCATCTGCCCCACGGTGCTCGCCGCGGCATGTGCATCTGCCCCACGGTGCTCGCCGCGGCATGTGCATCTGCCCCACGGTGCTCGCCGCGGCATGTGCATCTGCCCCACGGTGCTCGCCGCGGCATGTGCATCTGCCCCACGGTGCTCGCCGCGGCATGTGCATCTGCCCCACGGTGCTCGCCGCGGCATGTGCATCTGCCCCACGGTGCTCGCCGCGGCATGTGCATCTGCCCCACGGTGCTCGCCGCGGCATGTGCATCTGCCCCACGGTGCTCGCCGCGGCATGTGCATCTGCCCCACGGTGCTCGCCGCGGCATGTGCATCTGCCCCACGGTGCTCGCCGCGGCATGTGCATCTGCCCCACGGTGCTCGCCGCGGCATGTGCATCTGCCCCACGGTGCTCGCCGCGGCATGTGCATCTGCCCCACGGTGCTCGCCGCGGCATGTGCATCTGCCCCACGGTGCTCGCCGCGGCATGTGCATCTGCCCCACGGTGCTCGCCGCGGCATGTGCATCTGCCCCACGGTGCTCGCCGCGGCATGTGCATCTGCCCCACGGTGCTCGCCGCGGCATGTGCATCTGCCCCACGGTGCTCGCCGCGGCATGTGCATCTGCCCCACGGTGCTCGCCGCGGCATGTGCATCTGCCCCACGGTGCTCGCCGCGGCATGTGCATCTGCCCCACGGTGCTCGCCGCGGCATGTGCATCTGCCCCACGGTGCTCGCCGCGGCATGTGCATCTGCCCCACGGTGCTCGCCGCGGCATGTGCATCTGCCCCACGGTGCTCGCCGCGGCATGTGCATCTGCCCCACGGTGCTCGCCGCGGCATGTGCATCTGCCCCACGGTGCTCGCCGCGGCATGTGCATCTGCCCCACGGTGCTCGCCGCGGCATGTGCATCTGCCCCACGGTGCTCGCCGCGGCATGTGCATCTGCCCCACGGTGCTCGCCGCGGCATGTGCATCTGCCCCACGGTGCTCGCCGCGGCATGTGCATCTGCCCCACGGTGCTCGCCGCGGCTTGTGCATCTGCCCCACGGTGCTCGCCGCGGCATGTGCATCTGCCCCACGGTGCTCGCCGCGGCATGTGCATCTGCCCCACGGTGCTCGCCGCGGCATGTGCATCTGCCCCACGGTGCTCGCCGCGGCATGTGCATCTGCCCCACGGTGCTCGCCGCGGCATGTGCATCTGCCCCACGGTGCTCGCCGCGGCATGTGCATCTGCCCCACGGTGCTCGCCGCGGCATGTGCATCTGCCCCACGGTGCTCGCCGCGGCATGTGCATCTGCCCCACGGTGCTCGCCGCGGCATGTGCATCTGCCCCACGGTGCTCGCCGCGGCATGTGCATCTGCCCCACGGTGCTCGCCGCGGCATGTGCATCTGCCCCACGGTGCTCGCCGCGGCATGTGCATCTGCCCCACGGTGCTCGCCGCGGCATGACTTGGAACAATACAAACGGACCAAGACGCAAAGTGTGCTGTCTCCCCCTTCACCACCTCCACGCTCCCCACTTGGGCTGTTTGTCGCCATCTCTTCTTCTCCTGGGCCTGGACGTGGTAGATGACGACCAATGACATCCCTAGTGTGGAACTCCATACCTACGGCCGATCCCCCCTCACCGCCTCCACCTGCACCACAGTGCTGGCATTAAATCAAATGAGACCAGTGAATCAAGGCCCTAATGTGCGCTACTGCCCCCGCTCACCTCCTCCACCTGCCCAACGATGCTCGTCGTCGCAAGCTTCCTCTCCTTGGCCTTGACGTGCTGGAACTCGGCCAACGACGACGTGGTCCCTTTGTCCTTCTTCAGGTCGTCCAGGGTGTCCAGCAGGAACTCAAAGGGGCTGACGCCCGCAGGCATTGGCGTGCCGAACTCGCCCATGTAGTCCCTGCACGCGCGCACCAACCAGCGACGGTCATTCGGTACCGGACGGATACCGCCCATAGGGATGTGTATGCTGTCAGTCGTACGGATACCGCCCATCGGGATATGTATGCTGTCAGTTATGATAGGTGCTGTCAGTTATGATATCAGGTTGCTGGCATGCGCTGCCGACACGTTCGCATGGCGTGGGCACTCACGTTTGCATGGCAGGGGCGTATCAAGTATCAACAAACGCCGGTCACAATCACACCCGTTTTTCTTGCGTGAGCTGGGCACCCACGGCATGGAATGGGCACGGCTTGAGTCCGGTGGTGTAGTTACTTCAGCTACACTGCTTACTGCTAAGTAGCCAATGGCATCTGTTATCAGACCACCTAGAGCCCTGCCCGATATGTGCCGGGGGTATATCAGGGGTCTGTTCTAAGCACCTACCCGATCTGCGTGGGCGGCCCGTTGTAGACCACATTGCCCTCGCTCATACAGATGACCTTGTCCAGGAGCGCGATGATGCGCGCGCTCGGCTGCGGGGTGTTTGGTGGCAGTGTGACAGGTGATAGAAACAGGTAAGAGCGCGGCAGATGACCTAGTTCAGCAGCGCGATGATGCGCACGCTCGGCTGTGGGAAGACAGGCAAAATCCCTCGGGGTGGGGTTTGGGTGATGCCAAATTTTAGGAATGAATAAGAACGTGTTGGGAATGGATAAGAACATGGCAGGGGGGAATACGCACCTGCTAGTAATGAATAGAAGCAGGCTAGGGCTGAATAAGAATATGTTAAGAAAGAAGAAGAACATGTTCGGAATGAATGAAAACATGTTACGAATCGATGAGAACATGTTGAGAATGAATAGCCACATGTCAGGAATCAATAACAACATGTTTGAAATTAACTGGAGCATCTTAAGAATGAATAAGACAAAGCATGTTAGGAATGAACAGCATATTAGGAATGAATAAAGAACATGTTAGGAATTAGTAAGAACATGTCAATAAGGAACCAAAACATGCTAGGAATGAACAAGAACATGTTAGAAAGGGATAAGCACATGTTAGGAATGACTAAGAACATGATAGGAATCAACAAGAACATGTACGCAACGAATAAGACGATCAGGATGACACACAACAGAGCGACGATGCATGTACTCAGCGGAGAGGATAGAAACGTACCCATGCCCCTCACCTCACCTGGTGGAATAAGACAGCAGTATGCCCCCTTCGCCTAAGGGCTGGGGTCACTAAATAAAACACCACCGGTGGTAGCGTCCGATATCTAACTAGACCCTGGCTCGCCTCACCTGGTGGATGGTCAGCACGATGGTGTGCCGCGTCTGCGCGAGCTTCGCCAGGATCTGTACGACGTTCAGCGCGCTGTTGCTGTCCAGCCCGCTCGTCGGCTCGTCCAAAAACAGCACGGGCGGCTCGTGGATCATGTCCACCCCGATGGACACGCGGCGCCGCTCACCGCCCGAGACCCCGCGGTTCTGCTCGTCACCGATGATGGTGTTGCTCTGCGCGGTCAGGCCCAGCTGCTCCAGCAGCTGCTTCACCTGCCTGTGAGGGGGGCGAAGAATAGGTAGTAAAATAGTACTAGGAAGTAAACAATTAGGCCTTCCTTGAATGGTCAGGCCCAGCTGCTCCAGCAGCTGCTCCACCTGCCTGCAGAGGGGTAAATAACTAAATAAGCATTAGGTGACGGGGATAATGAACAATTTTTTTTTTTTTGGGGGGGGGGCGGATTCAGAGAAAGGGGACGCTCTGACGCAATTAAGGCTTATGGTAACAACAATTATGGAAGGGTGCTTATGGTAAACCCCTCCCCATCAAGGCCATGCCAGCAGCTGCTTCATGTGAGGGTCTCTAGATAGTGGGCAACATGAGCATGCTAATTAGTTAATAACCGGCATAGTATCGTAGTACATGTATAGTGGGCATGCATAAGGGGGTCTCTAGATAGCGGGCAACATAGAAACATGGCATGCCTGGTTAACTTCTCTCCGCGCGACCAGCCATCTGTCAGAGTCGTTGTGCGGACTCCGCTGCACAGACAGCTATTGATAGCGCCGCCGATTCAGAGTACGCAACTGCAGCTTTCAATGCATGCCTGGCATGTGGGGCGTGCTTTCAAGCAAAGCGCGGCTCTGCCTTCCAGCCCTTAAACCTTCCAGCCCTTCGACCCTTTCAGCCCTTCAGCCCTGGCCACCTGGCATACCACCGCTTCTTGTCCTGCACACACGTCTAGGTCACACACACACACACACACACACACACACACACACACACACACACACAAAAGCGACGTGCTAATGCTTGCCAAGGTGCCCACCACACACTTCTTCTTATCCTGCAAGCTGAAGTGGGCCGGGATGCGCAGCCGCGCGGAATAGAGCAGCGTCTCAAAGACGGTCAGCATCGGGAAGAGCGCGTCGTCTGGTGCCGACAAGTAGACATGCCAACGTGGTGACATGGCCAGGGTGGGGCACAGGGATGGTGCGAGCAAGGTGGTAGCAGCGATCAGCATGGGAGGTAGCCACAAGATGACTCATGACAGCCTCCCCCCCCCCCCCATGCCACGCCACGCCCGCATCCCCCCCCCACACACACCTTGCCGACGACGGTCAATCGCAACCACATCACCCAACGGTATACCTCAAGGTCGTCCGACTCATCGATAAGGGTCAATGCGGACGTCCGACACATCACCCTCATGAACACATACACCACATCGAACACGCCGATTAAATCGTTGCTGGACCAGACCGCAGAGGGACCGGGGGCAGGCGCGGCATGAGAGAAGAATAGAGGGACGCAAAGGTGCCCCACCCACCGTTGCACACTCCGCATGACATATCCCGCATGGCACATCGGAAACTCTGCATGACATATCACGGCACATGCATGTTCCGGGGAGTTTTCAGCACTCATCCGCACTCGCTGCCTGTCCTGTGTAGGGTGGGTGCCACGGCGTGGTCAGAACTAGTCCAGACTAAAATTAGTTCTGAACACACCATGGCACCCACCCTGCGTGACGTATCCCACCCACCCACCCGTGCCTGCCATACCCCACCCACCCACCCTGCATGACGTATCCTGACAGGCGCCGGAACCTCGCATCGACCGGCAGCCCGTTGAGCAGGATGGAGCCCGTGATGCTCGTGTACTGCACACGCCCCGCCAGCACATCCAGCAGCGTCGACTGCAAGGTGCGTAGAGAACCGCAGCAGGCACACGTGCCCAGATCGCGTATCTTGAGTCATGGGAATCTAGAGAGGAAAACAGAGAAGAACCCACATCGTGCAAGGTCGGAAAGGGTGGAACCTAATTGTGGCATGGATGGTTCTGGCCCCCGGAGAAGTACAACAGCCTTTGAATGGAGGTGGGAAATGACAAGCCGGGAGGCAGGGGGGGGGGGGGGGGGGGGAGGGGAAGGAGAGGGGGATTGGATGTAAGGGAGGTGGTGTGGTGTGATGATCTGCGTTGCTTGACAAATTTAGAACATCGCCACTAGTGGGAACAGCCTCGGCTTCATCTAAAGGGATATCTCTGATAGAGAGATGTTGTAAACATATCAGAGAGAACATCGCAATATAACGGACTAATAATGGGAACCGCGTCCGCATTATCAGGGAGACAAGCAGTGCAGGCCTGACATGTATATAAACTCCTCAGGCCTTCCCACAGACTAGGCGCCACCTCCCAACCCGCCCCTCAACCCCATCTCCATCACCACCACCACACCTCTCCCCCCTTCCCCATATTCCATTCCCCTGTCCACCCCATCGCCCCCACCTACCCCCTCCCAACCCCCTCCCCACACTTGTGCCAACACACCAACAGGCCCATCCCATACATGCCCCATATTTCGCCCCTTTCTCACAACTTTACTCTGCTGACCCACCTCCCACCCAGTACAGCAGCGCTTCCCGGGCAGCCCCCAACCCGCCCCGGTCTGCTTTGCACCTCACACATTGCCCCACACATATACAATTATTAATAATAATAGGATAACTGTACAAAAGTTACACTTGACTGCGTCATGTGGCAACCAAGAAAGGAACCTTACACACATACACAACGAGGTGAGGGGGTGGGTGGGTTGGGGGGGGGGGGCGCCCTAGATCCTCCCCCTGCCTCAGATGGGCAGGCCACAGAGGACTCCCTCTGCATCATGGTGCAGGCCCAACTGCGGGTGCAATGCAAGAAGAAGTAGCAAAAGCATAGCGGGTGCAGTGAAACTGCCCCATCGTGCAAGGGCCACAGAAAGGCTTTAACTCATTGAGAGGTGCCGGTTCGGGAAAATATAAAGGCCTCTGCTGAAGCCTGAGGTATTTCAGGGGCACACCCAGGGTTCACCCACAATACGACCCATGCCAACCTTATCCCTTGTCCGCACCCTTATCCCTTGTCGGTACCCTGAGCCTTTTCCACACCCACAGCCCACTGGTAATCAACAAGGAACCAGGGACCAGGAGGGTGCTAACTATTGAGTGCGAGATAAGCTCTCTGCTTACCCACGATGTATTGGGTAAGACAACCTAGCTAACGATGCACACCAGGAGGTATGACCAGCGGCACTTGAGATGCAAAGCTGGACTGTCCAGACCAGCGTGGGGCGTGAAGGGGTCATCGAGTTGATGTAACGAAAACACCTAAAAGGCCCCAAAGGGTGACGTAGAACGTAACATAGAAGTAAAAGTTAACGTGCGCAACTTGCAGACGTAACGTATCGTAATTGCGTAAAAACGCACAAAAGCTTATGATTTTCCAGCTATTTTCCACCATTACTTTGATGACACCTATACAGTGCTGTCAATGTGCCGCACGGCGCCGCGCCGACGTGGCGCCATTAGACCTACAAGAGCTCACTAGCGCCCCTTCACCTTGCAAGTATCCGCCGACATTTCCCACTGGTTATGTTACGTCCCCTGTACGTGACGCGGAAGGTGATGTAGAAAGGTAACGCAAGTGGGCAGCGTACGTAAAGGCCTGAAGTGCCATTTTTTGCCACGTTAAGTGTAACGTAAAACCTGTAATGACGTGGTGCACGTAACGTGAACCGTTGACGCCCAACCCTGGTCAAGAAGTCTTCGCTCACCATGCAAAAATTCCACGACTTGGGCACCGCCCGTGATACGTGGGCTGCCACCCAACACTAGGTTCAGCTACTTGCTGGCCAACCACAGTGCTAAATCACACCAAGTCGACCACATCACGTTCAGCTACTTGCTGGCCAACCACAGTGCGATATCAATCTGAGTCGACAACATTGCTTTATAAGCCTCCACCACGTTGCTTACCTGGCAGAAATGCGACTAGTGCTTTCACATTGGCCAATCGAAGTTGAATATGAACAATGAATTACCACTGCCGGCTATTGACTACATCGCACTTGCTAAGTTTGCAGTTTACAGGCAAAAAAGGAATGCAATGTAAAAAAAAAATATAAACCGCTTACCCCGACAAGAAAAATCAAAAAGGAAATATACGACAGCGCCTACGTCTCCAAAATATTTTAGGCCGGCTGGACCAACCGCTTAGGTTTAGGACAATGCTGCCAACAATCATGGAAGATAACCTCCGGACTACCGCCCTCGAATTCAAACAAATGCTGCCGATATAGACCGCCAAATACAGGCTGCCAGGACAATGCCCACAAATTCCACTTCAATTATCGGTACGATGCAAACCCGAGCTTTTAAAACACGGCAACCCACCTTGCCAGCGCCCGAAGCACCAATAATGGACAGCACTTCCGACGGTCGCGCCACGCCGGAGACATCGTTCAACAATATCTTTTCAGTGGCCCCTCCTTTCTTGGACTTCTTCAGGGAAATCTGCGGTAATTGTTCGTGGCGGATATCGGTCGGAATTCAGCAGGGTGCTTGGTGGGAACAAGGCAGGCTGACGTACCCGTGGTTGCGAAATGTATGCGGCAGGAAACCCAGCGTGCGGCTTACCTTGTATGTCACGTTGTGCCATTCGAGCTTGCAACTCTGCTGAAGTCCTTCCTCATTGCAAACGGGGGCAATCTCAAGGTTCCCCCGAGTGCTCTGCTCCCGTATATTTCTGCTTGATCCCTCCCCGTCGCCAGGTACTACGGGGACCATCGTCATGGCAGGTCGAGGCGAACCCTACCCGAGGTCCGCGACCTAAAATGTTACGTTGGTGTGCTTAAATGTTATTAGCACATGCACCAACTCTCCACTACGCAATCTCGAGAAACCAGCGAGCTGGTCGCTGGAATGTCCACGGGACACAAAATCTCTCGCACAGGCGCGCGAGCGCGGCAAGCACAAGCTTCAACGGGAGAGCGTCCCCGTGGCCCGTGCCATGCTCTTCGCGGCATCCAGTTGCACGCCACGTTGGCTAAGGCTGGCAGTAGCCGTTTCCCAGATCCCAGTTGTCCACAGGCGACGATTGATCTACGGCCGTCGAATCTTGCAAGTGTCGGGGCTGGCCGGCCGGCCTGCGCCACTGAAAATGGCGGGAAATTGCGAATTCGTACCGAGCAGCCAAGCTATATTCGACGTTGCAACTGCAACTGACAGAATTGAAGTACTTACATCTCCCTGTAGCTGTTTAGATTCAATAATTCTCGTTCTCCTAGTTTTCTGACCGGCGTGGGATCCATGTGAACTGAAATGAACGTACTCTGAACAGCTCTGAACAGGATCTTTTGTGTTGACATGGCGGCATCTCGCAGCCACTCGGCGTCGCGCCACCGTCTCGGTCGAAAAAACGATGGAGCCGTTGAATACGAACGACAGCCCTGCTGCCGCAAACGGATGCATGAGGGGCAGACGAACATTATACACGTCGTAAAAAGGCGTGAAAACTGAGATGCGAAAGCCGCGCGCTACCATAAACGAGGTTGCGACATGGGAATATTATATCACGGGGACAAAAACTTGACGTGACGTACACATTCAAATCGCCCGTAATTGCAAAATCTGCAACTGCCGAGACTCTTTATTGTGTCGATTTGCAATTTCGAATTGTGAGGCGCATCACACGCAGATGTAAGCCCTTAGTCCAGGGCGCTGTAAAAGAGGGCACACCCGTATATTCCTTGAAATTGTTGCATGTCATTGCGCCAAGCTGCCCTTCAAATAAAATGATGGTTACTTAGTGTGCACACCCTTCCATGTCTTTTGATGAGTCGCGATATTCACCTCCACCAACTGCCCGCAGGCCGAGCGCACGCCCGCCTCCCAGGGCCAGAAGGGGAGATGCGGTCAGCCGCTCGCACGAAACCCACACGCCGCTCCTTCCGCTGGAGCCTAACGTCGGGCTGATGGCACTATCGCGCAGTACGGAGGAAAAACGGTGCGTCGCGTCGGGATGCTCGCTGCCCTCGTAGACTGCGGTGATCCTCCCACCAATCCGATAAAATAATCTACGCCTGTTGGTTACCTGCCGACTCCCGCTGTAGCAGCTAGGCACGGAGCCTAGTAGTAGGTTATGTTAGTACTGTTACTTACCTGGCACTACGTTGTAGTAATAGATGGGCACCTTCTGGTAGGCGTCCGCAACCCACAGCCGTACATGCCGTAGCCTAGTACCCTAGTATACAGTTACGTAGAAGGCCCTCGGCCATATCTTAGTATCTCTGTCGGTCATGCCCGGCGTGGGAATCAACTGAACTGAACTGCACATCCCATAGCACATGCCCCGTCGCTCCCAAGCTACAGCTGTACCTTTTATCCCCGCCCACCTGCACCATACCCCCCTGTTGTGCCTGCCTGGCACATGCACCGCATCCCAGATCGGTGTGAAGGGTGCAAGTACTTAATTGCGACGATCTAGGCTGCGTTTTTGCGCCTTCAGACGAATTTGCCGGATGTTAACTGGTGCGCATGGAGCAGCCAGCTGGCAGGTCACCGTGACCTTTACGCCTTCTTCACGCGCTGTATAACATGTGGAAGTAGAAGGGCGGGAGGCTGACCTTCTGGGCATATACTCTGGGATCCTATTTGGCATGGGTATTGCGTTGGCCTAAATTGCCCATACTATTGGATCACTATTTGAATCACCATTTGCAGGTACTTCACCCCCCCCACGCAAGACCACGCCATCGCCAGCAAGCAGGCGCCTAGCGATGCGCCCCAGGGGTCCCCAGCACCCCATCGGCTGTCCAGGGCCTGCACAGACAGCACCCCCACTCCCACCTCAGCCGAGGCCCCCGAGGACTCCCCCAATTCGGATGGTGACACCGCTACTAATGCTGTCACTGCCGCTGGGAAGGAATCCAGCGCATGTGCCCCTAGCGGTGATGGGCTCTGGTTGCAGGATGCAGATATCCCCCAGTTGGGCATAGAGGCCGCCTCTACTCCCAGCCTGCTCCAGGCTTCTGGCGACTGTACCACCCTCCGCCCGCTCCCAGCTCCTTCTGGCGACCCCCCTTCTCTCATGGATGTGGCCCTGCCTTCAGCCACGGGGGGCATGCGCGAGATGGCGGCGGAGCTGGACGCGGACGCTGACATCTGCATGATGTCAGAGGACCCCGACAATGTCAGCGTGCTGGCGGTGGCGCCGTCAGCCGCACCGGTCGTGGGTATGCTGGGTGAAGATGTGGCCTCGCCTGCCGTTGCCGTTGCGGAAGATGGCCTTATCGAAGGCGGGGTGGGTGCCCGTGCGGGGGATGACGCAGTACAGGATGCGGGCGCACCGTGGGAGGGGGGGGGAGGTGCTGACCTCGTGCGCACGGGGATGGGGCCGCGTGCATGGGAGGCGGGGGCACCGGGGGAAAAGCTGGCATCCGCCACGCACGGGAGCCTCCCAGTGTCCCTGCCTGCAGGGGAGGAAGGCACCCTGGGGGAGCGACCGCTGCGGATGCCAACGCCAGAAGCGGCGCTCAACGGTCTGCGGGCCGGTCGGTGCGACATGGTCATGGATGACGGTGATGACGTCATTATTGACCGCGATGAGGTCAGTGGGTGCGCCGAGGGCGGTGACTGGATGTGTGGCGGCGGCGGTGGCGTATGCGGGGCCGCTCAACCTCTGCCTTTGGATGATGAAGAGGGAGGCCCAAATGGGGGGCAGGCTGATGGTGGTGATGACATCATGCCGGTGGCGTGCGTCAGCGACCAGGTCCCCCTGGGTGGTGTGGTTGGTAGGGAGGGGTTCCGAAATAGTGGGGATGTTTTTGATGGCGATGATGAAGACATGGTCCAGCTGGGTGATGAGGACGAGAGTGCCGCCCCCCCCATGACCTTGGTGATGGGCCCTGCGTCACCCATGTCATTCGAGAGCCGATGCGTTGCCCAGCCAGGGGAATTGTCGGATGCCTGCGCGCACAGCGTCATGCTGGCGCCCGCGCGGGTGCCGGTGGACGCGCCAGCATCGGCAACCTCGTGCCTCACCACGGCCGCCCTCAGGGTCCCTGCCCAGGAGGCTGATGATGGGATGGAGGTGGAGGGGAGGGGCCACGAGGGGGCGGGGCCACAGGGAGGGGAGCGGGGGCCTGACGGGCGAGAGGCGGGGGGGGCCACCAGTGGGCCGAGTGGTGGGTCGGGCGAGGGTGGTCAGCCCAAGGCCAGGCCGTTGAGCTACATGGAGCGCAAGATCCAGCAGCAGCTGGTGAGGGCTTATTAGACAGTTTGATGATGTCATCATGAGGCAGGTTTCAGGAGCTATGAAAACTGTTAGATCCAGCCGCAGATGGTGAGGGTGCATGTTGGCGTCCGTATACAGGGGACATTGAGTAACTCTAGGGCTAGGGCGATGTGAAACTTCTATTCTAGGGTAATGTATAACTTCCGTTCTAGGGTGATGCTTAACTTCTTTTCTAGGGTGATGTAAAACTTCTATCCTAGGGTGATGTAAAGCTTCTTTTCTAGGGTGATGTAAAGCTTCTTTTCTAGGGTGATGTAAAGCTTGTATTCTAGAATGATGTAAAATTTACCAGCAGTTGTTGCGGGTTGTTACAAAGCGCACGCTTGTTTTCATGCCGCAGGAGCAGGTGAGCGTGAATGGCATGCCTAGCAGAGTCATTTTGTTGCTTGCGGCTTCCACTCACTGCCCCCTTGCCCATATGCCGGCATCACACCCCTCCATGCCTCTCCACTCACCCCATCCCAGGTTGCTGCTGTCTTTCTCCTTACTACCTCCTCTACTAAACGTTTACTACCTCTTCTACTAACCCTTTACTACCTCCCTGTCGACCTCCTCTACTCCCCCCTTCCTACCTCTTGACCACCTCCTCTAGCACCCCCTTACTACCTCCTGTCGACTAGCACCCCCTCGCTAACTCCTGTCGTCCTCCTGTCGACCTCTTGTCTACCTCCTCTACCACCTCCTATCTACCCCCTTACTACCTCCTGTCGACTAGCACCCCCTCACTACCTCCTCTCCACCTCTTGTCTACCTCCTCTACTACCTCCTGTCGACCCCCTTACTACCTCCTGTCGTCCTCCTTGCGGCTCTTGTATCCGCCCTGACCACCTCCTGCCCACCACGTTGTCCCGGCCCCCTTGCTTGCTGCTGCCCATTCCCTTGCAGGAGTCGAGAGAGGATTTCCAGGCGCCTCTGGGAACCGTGCTGGGCTCGGGCACCCTGCGCGAGTCGAACCTCGAGAGGGAGAAACGGCTCGCCCGGGAATCCGCCAACCAAGGCAACGCTCACCCTGACAGCCATGGGGCCGTGGTGCTGGGTGGTGCCGGTGAGCCCCCCTGCCCTGGTGGCGGCCTGGGAGACATCCTCGTAAAAAAGTCCAAGCTGGAGCTAGTGGAGGCGGCGGTGACGGCTGCCGGCACTAGCTGCGGCGGGGGCAGCAGCGGTGGGGAGGAGCCGCAGGGCCGAGACCACCCGCAGGCACACAGGTCGAATACTGGCCTGGAAAACATGGTGCTGAGGAAGTCGCGGCTGGAATTGGAAAAGGAGGCGTTCAAGGCGTCAGGGGCGAGTGACGTGAGGACCTCGACCGAGGCCCGGCCAAACCCAGCGTCCGCGACGCCGGCACAGTGGGCAGATGGCGGCCTGGGAAGCATGGTGTTGAGGAAATCAAAGCTGGAGTTGGAGAAGGAAGCCTTCAAGGCGGCCGAGGAAAGCGGCCAAATGCGCTCGTCACTGCCCCGGCCACAGGCAGCTTCAAGCGAGATGGCCGGTGCCGGTCTTGGGGGCGTGGTAATCAAGAAGTCCAAGCTGGAGCTGGAGAAAGAGGCTCTTCGAGCCGCAGAGGCAAGCGGCCAGACCACCCGTGGGCCCGCGCTGCCGAGGTCGGCATCTAGTACGCCAGCAGCTGAGGTGGCAGACGGCGGCCTGGGCAGCATGGTCGTGAAGAAATCAAAGCTGGAGCTGGAGAAAGAGGCCGCAAAAGCCACGGAGGCGGGCGGCGAGAGAGCTCTCCCTGGCGCGCGACCCAAGTCAGCAGTATCATCAGTACTCGTGGCCACGGGGGGCGGGCTAGGGGACATGGTGGTCAAGAAATCAAAGCTGCAGCTGGAGCAAGAAGCGCTCAAGGCCGCGGAGGCGGGCAGCGAGAGAGCTTCCCCTGGCCCGCAACCCAAGTCGGCGACACCATCAGCGGCGGCGGCCACGGGGGGTGGCCTGGGCGACATGGTAGTGAAGAAGTCGAAGCTGCAGCTGGAGCAAGAGGCCGCGAGGGCAGCCACCGCGGAGACTGGTGGCTTAGGGGACAATGCAACAGGGGTGGCTTCTCGGGGCCGCCCGCCCACCCCTGGCAAGTATGCCCCAGCACCAGCGTCTGAGGCAGGCGGCCTTGGCGACCTGGTCGTGAAGAAGTCAAGGCTCGAGCTCGAGAAGGAGGCACTCCGGGCGGCCGAGGCGGCAGGGGAGGCGGTGATTCGCCGGGGGAGGGCAACCGCTCGGCCGCAGTCGGCGCCTGCAGTGGGAGCCAGTGAGGGCGGCCTAGAGAGCATGGTGGTGAGGAAATCGCGGCTGGAACTGGAAAAGGAGGCAGCGAGGGCGGCGGGGGAAAGTTGCCAAGTTCGTTCGTTGTTGCCCCGGCCAAAGACAGCTTTAGTGGAGGTGGCAGACGGCGGCCTGGGCAGCATGGTGATCAAGAAATCAAGGCTGGAGATGGAGAAGGAAGCGGCAAGGGCCGCCGCTGAGGCCGAGAGGAATGCAGGCAATAACAACAACAAGAGTAACAACAACGGTGGGGCAGCCGAGAAGCGCCCACACGCTGCCACGTGTCCCGGACGCCAGGATGACAGCGGCGGCGGCCTGGGGGACATGGTGGTCAAGAAGTCTCGCCTGGAGCTGGAGAAGGAAGCCAGCAAGGCAGTGGCCGCTGGTGCCGACGCAACAGGTGGCATTGCGGGGAAGGGCCGGCGGGCGTCCGGGTCATCGGCCGGGACGTGGGGCGGGCTAGGGGACGTGGTGATTAAGAAGTCCAAGCTGGAGATGGAGAAGGAGGCGTTACGAGCTGCAGAGGCGGCCGCTGGGGGGGCCACCAATCCTGAGCGTGGCGGAGGGGCGAGCCGGAAGCAAAGCTCGTCCGGCAGCCAGCATACTGTGGTTGCCGAGGTTGGCCTGGATGCGCTGCTCGTGAGGCACAAGTCCAAGTTGGAGATGGAGAAGGAGGCGCTGAGGGCGGCTGAGGGGCAGGCCGGGGACGGGGGTGTGGCGGGGCCAGCGCTGTCGGTCGCTGTGCGCAAGCCCAGGGTGGCCGAGGTCATCTCCAGCGTCTGGGGGGGGGACGGCCTAGAGGCGGTCATGCCCGTGCGGGTGCCGACCAGGGGCAGCGAGCAGCCCGGTGTCAAGTGAGACAATGATGTGACACAAGCAAGTGAGACAAAAATGCGAAGTGAGACAAGAACATGGGGCCTATGAGACCAGTTCGTAGGGGCAGGCGTCGACCACGCACGCAGGACGTCCTGACCAAGAGTGCCCGTGACACCCGTGCAGCGCCGGCCCCAATCCTCTCTCGATGGCCAGGCGCGAGGGTGTGGCACAATGATGGTATCTAAGTAGGCATGTAAAAGTAGTCACGGGCCGGCGGGTTGGGATGGGGATCGGGCTTTGGTGGCTATGTGTATCCCAGGGAAGGTCGACGAGCCGCTGACTCGGGTGACTAGCCGTTCCTGACTAGTCGTGTAAGTACTCATGACAAATAGTTGAGCCATGCACTGCTCGTGCATGAGCGTAGCATGGATTTTGATGGCTGCCAGATTGCGCAGTACCTGGTTGGAAGAACTTGGAACCTAGTTTACCAGCCATGGTAGGATGCAAGGAGGCCCGAGTGGTCAGCCATGCTCCTCAGTGATAAGAAGCTTGTGGAATCAGAACTGATCATGTAAAATTGAAAGTGGCCATGTGTTGATACTGACTAATGTGACATGTGGTATAACCGAAAGCATGCAGGTGCCCCAAAGTTGAGACGACCTATTCATTTACAGAGATTTTTTTAGAATTATATATTAAATTATAACACTACTCCGTTGGAAGATCATGTAGCACATACTCCACTGCTGGTGGATGGGGGTGAGCGGAGCCACGAAAAAAGCCACCGAAGCTAACTCTAATCTAAGCTATACCAAAATCCTAGCTACTCTACTCAGTAAAGCGCCCCTTCCTTCTGGGGGGAGGGGCATTGCCCGCAGCGGCTGGCGTGTGGGCCTGGACAATGGTCTGCCATCTCTTCTTAATACGGTACAAGAAAAAAAACTTCAGGTTTGTTGGCAAAATTTAACCTGCAGCGCGTAGACCATCCACCGAATTGCAGCTAACGGCTATAGTTGAATTTGATGCAAACAGCTAGCTAGTTGAATTTGATGCAAACAGCTAGCTAGTTGAATTTGATGCAAACGGGTCAGCAAAATTCGCTGTCAGGCCGGCGTGGCGCGCACAAGCGGTGGCGCGGCGGGGTGGGGGGACGCTGCCAAAAATGGGCTCCGCGCCGACGATAATTTTAACCTGAACGTTGCAACGCACATTACTTTATGCTACTATGTATACAGGGTATATAGGTTTTGCATGCCAATCTCACCTCCGTAATTTATCATTCTCAATGAATGTATACAGGGTTGTTGGTCGGATCAGTTCAGCAACATCACAGCTGAGAAAATGGCTCACGGCGGTATGGCTGACGGCGGAGCTCAGATCTTTTGCGTCTGAGCCCCAAATTCGGTCAGATCACTTGCATTCGGTGCGCCTTTTTAAGACGCACTCGCTAGTATAATCGGTTAATTACGGCTGAAACGCAGTAACGACAAAGTTACGCACGTGCAGCTATGACGACCCCAAAAGCAAATGAACGAGGTTTGGAAAAGGAGCTTTCCGGCTCCCAGCCGAACCCACTCGTCATCGTCCTTTTCTAGTCGTCTGGGCCCGCCAACCCACCGCCAGCAAACCCATCGCCAAGCGCCTCGCCAGAGCCCAAGAAACCATGCTACGACAAGCTATCGTACCTAGTCACGTGCACCGCTAACGCACGGTACACAACAACCAACCATAGCCTTAGCTTAGCCTTTGTACAGCCATGCTACGTACGTCCTGGCTATGATCAGATTACTTGCCCACGCTCCTTGTTATGATATGCTCACATGGGTCTTATTGCACCCACAGAACTTGCCGGATCGTCTATCGTGTCCGATTGCTGCTGTTGCATGCCTCAGGCATGAAGGAGAAAGGGGGCCGTCTCTGCCCTTTCTTCCTGTTGTGCACACACAGGAATTAAAAGCACTCCGGTGCTCCGTGACTCCCCAACGGGAGCACGAGTTTAATTAATTAATTATGCTACTATATAGTGATTACTCCGTGGCATGCCTCTGCGCATGCGTGACACACAAGTACTGACTGGCTTACTAACGGTACAAACTGCACAACAGCGCACCGGCCCTATAGCTTGCATGCATGTACTATGAACCAAGCTGATGTCTTGGCTACAACACAAGTTTCCCGCTGGAAAACTGTCGACCACTCCTCGCGCCTGACCCCACACTATCCAGCTCCTTATCCTCGCCCTCCTTGAGGCAGGTATATAGCGACAAGAGGTCCCGGATCTTGCGCTGCCGGACGCATCGCTGGGGCGCAAACACGATATCCTGCCAGGTGTCGCCACCATACGCGGCCACAACACCAGACGAGTGGCTGGCAACGCCCGCAACGCTGCGCATCCCGCGACCAAGCCTCGCCAGCAAGGCGGGCCGGCGGATTTCTTCCGCTGACTGTGCGTTCTCATCCACGAGGGCGATCGCCTGTGTAAATGAGGGGGAAGAGGGGGGTGAAGGAGGGGGGGGGGGGAGCGAAGTATTGTCAGGTCTTGATACCTCCCTCAAGCATCGAGCACCTTAGGTCTCGTTACCTAGATTCATCTTACAACACTTGTTGCCTTAGGCCTTGTTACCTAGATTCATCCAATAGCTCGTGTTGCCTTAGGCCTTCTTATCTAGATTCATCCAATAACACTTTTGGCTTAGGTCTTGTTATCTAGATCCATCTAATAGCACTTGTTGTCACCAAATAAGTCTTGCCCCGATAGTGCTTTATCCTAAAATTTGATCGGTTTTGGTGCACTTACACCCTGAAGCTGTGGGACCATCTGCGAGTGCCTAGCCATGTGGCTTGAAAGAGCGTTGCTGGCATTCGCACCAGGCTGGGTCAGCCCGTGTACTCAGGAGGCCAGTCCACAAGCTCTCTGCTCACTACATCATCGTGCCCGTCCAACACGCTCAATTTCATCGTACACTAACGCAGCAAAAGCAGTCCTGTATGTCAATCGTACTGCCATACATTTACCTGGAAGCGTGGGTACTCCTCGCGGTCCACCATGAGTGTGCTGTTGCCCTCCTTGTACGCGATGATGCGGGGCGCGCCTCCCAGCACGTTGGAGCTGAACAGCGTGGCCTTGTCGACCAGGCGCACGTAACGCTCGAACGCTGCCGCAAACATGCGGTGGGATGCCAGCTGGCGCCGCACGGGGACGCCCCGCCCCGTCAGTAGCGCACGCCTGGTGTAACGAGAAGGAACAGGTGCAACATCATGTCGGCCGCCTTTGTTATTATCCTATAGAGAAAACCACTATACCAATGTACCAATGTACCAATGTACAACTATACCGATGACAACCATCTATATGTATTGTTGCGGTGATTGTTTTTCTTGTTGTTACTATTAGTACTTTACTTGCTACTATTAGTACTAAACTTGTTTATTTAGTACCATACATGTTACTACTAGTACTATACTTATTACTATTAGTACTATACCAGCATACGAAGCACCAACCTGGCCACCGTTCACACTAGCACTTTTCTTTCTTGTTCTTACGATAGCAAGTGGAACATTATGCTGGCCAGAGTTCTTACCATAACATTATTACTAGTCAACCAAAGCATCCTTGGCCACCGTTCTGGGCAAGCGCATGCAGGCGGAATATCACCAATCAGTTCCGCAACCTGTCCTTTTTTCTTGCGCAGACAATTTTGAAGAAAAGCAGAATTTAAGTAAAAATAAAAAAAAACTACATCGCATCCATGCATGATGCGCAAAACATGGCTACCATCGCTGCAAAAAACATGGACCGGTCACCAGTGAAGAACCGGTTGGGCACGAGAATATACTAACATAAAAGAGCAATAACAACAATATCCAAGTAGAACCAGCACATGGTCAACACAACACAACATGCTCAACACAACACAACCCAAACCCCTCACCATTGCCGGTGTGGGGGTCATCATTTTCAAAATCAAACCCCTTGTCAGGGTCCCAGGCCTAAATTGGGGGTTGCCGTGCCAACCTGTAGGTCATGTGCCAGTAGCGAAACCGATATGGCCATCACGGCCTTATTAGATACAACTTTCCACAACCCCCGTATTACCAACTCATCCCCCGCAAACACGGAGGGTCACATGCCAGCAGCATAATAAACATTGCCAGCACAGCATTCCATGCAAGCCTCATTCACCCACCTCATCCCCCTGACCACCGCAAGCTCCGGGTCGCAGGCGACCCCCACCATCTCGATCCAGTACGGCTGCTTGGTACCCATCCCCCCCCCAACGCCAACGCCGCCACTGGGGGCGCTACTCCCCCCACCTAATACCCCTCCCATCCCGGAGCAGCCATCGGCGGCGCACTCTTCTGCTGGCACCGGCTCCCAGTAGCGCTCCTCCACGCTGCCGTCCGGGTGCTCCACGTACCCAGGCCCGCAGCGGTAGACAGTGCGGTGGGCGTCGCGCAGCATTGCGACGGTCTGCTCCACAAACGGGACCCAGGACATCTGGCAGCCGGGAGAAGGGGGCGAGAGGGGGGGGCCGAGGCAAAGGCGGGGGGGGGGGGGGGGGGGGGCGAGAGCCGGGGGCCAGAATGGCAGTTGGAAGTCGTAAATTAGCTGATTCGACAACACATGGACCTTAAAGTGTCAAATATCCTTTTTGAATATGTAAATATTGGGCGGGCGAGAGGGACAAAGAGCGCGAGCCGGGGGGGAGGGAGGGGGCGGGAAACGGCTCGGGCGGAGACAGGGGGATGGAAGATGAGGCAAGACCTTGGCTACACGAACAGCGTCCAGGATATCAAATCCTCACAAATTACAATACAGTCCATACTACTATGGATGCAGGTTTAACTCCATAGTACTATACTATACTTTACTATGCTATGCTATGCTATGCTATGCTATGCTATGCTATGCTATGCTATGCTATGCTATGCTATGCTATGCTATGCTATGCTATGCTATGCTATGCTATGCTATGCTATGCTATGCTATGCTATGCTATGCTATGCTATGCTATGCTATGCTATGCTATGCTATGCTATGCTATGCTATGCTATGCTATGCTATGCTATGCTATGCTATGCTATGCTATGCTATGCTATGCTATGCTATGCTATGCTATGCTATGCTATGCTATGCTATGCTATGCTATGCTATGCTATGCTATGCTATGCTATGCTATGCTATGCTATGCTATGCTATGCTATGCTATGCTATGCTATGCTATGCTATGCTATGCTATGCTATGCTATGCTATGCTATGCTATGCTATGCTATGCTATGCTATGCTATGCTATGCTATGCTATGCTATGCTATGCTATGCTATGCTATGCTATGCTATGCTATGCTATGCTATGCTATGCTATGCTATGCTATGCTATGCTATGCTATGCTATGCTATGCTATGCTATGCTATGCTATGCTATGCTATGCTATGCTATGCTATGCTATGCTATGCTATGCTATGCTATGCTATGCTATGCTATGCTATGCTATGCTATGCTATGCTATGCTATGCTATGCTATGCTATGCTATGCTATGCTATGCTATGCTATGCTATGCTATGCTATGCTATGCTATGCTATGCTATGCTATGCTATGCTATGCTATGCTATGCTATGCTATGCTATGCTATGCTATGCTATGCTATGCTATGCTATGCTATGCTATGCTATGCTATGCTATGCTATGCTATGCTATGCTATGCTATGCTATGCTATGCTATGCTATGCTATGCTATGCTATGCTATGCTATGCTATGCTATGCTATGCTATGCTATGCTATGCTATGCTATGCTATGCTATGCTATGCTATGCTATGCTATGCTATGCTATGCTATGCTATGCTATGCTATGCTATGCTATGCTATGCTATGCTATGCTATGCTATGCTATGCTATGCTATGCTATGCTATGCTATGCTATGCTATGCTATGCTATGCTATGCTATGCTATGCTATGCTATGCTATGCTATGCTATGCTATGCTATGCTATGCTATGCTATGCTATGCTATGCTATGCTATGCTATGCTATGCTATGCTATGCTATGCTATGCTATGCTATGCTATGCTATGCTATGCTATGCTATGCTATGCTATGCTATGCTATGCTATGCTATGCTATGCTATGCTATGCTATGCTATGCTATGCTATGCTATGCTATGCTATGCTATGCTATGCTATGCTATGCTATGCTATGCTATGCTATGCTATGCTATGCTATGCTATGCTATGCTATGCTATGCTATGCTATGCTATGCTATGCTATGCTATGCTATGCTATGCTATGCTATGCTATGCTATGCTATGCTATGCTATGCTATGCTATGCTATGCTATGCTATGCTATGCTATGCTATGCTATGCTATGCTATGCTATGCTATGCTATGCTATGCTATGCTATGCTATGCTATGCTATGCTATGCTATGCTATGCTATGCTATGCTATGCTATGCTATGCTATGCTATGCTATGCTATGCTATGCTATGCTATGCTATGCTATGCTATGCTATGCTATGCTATGCTATGCTATGCTATGCTATGCTATGCTATGCTATGCTATGCTATGCTATGCTATGCTATGCTATGCTATGCTATGCTATGCTATGCTATGCTATGCTATGCTATGCTATGCTATGCTATGCTATGCTATGCTATGCTATGCTATGCTATGCTATGCTATGCTATGCTATGCTATGCTATGCTATGCTATGCTATGCTATGCTATGCTATGCTATGCTATGCTATGCTATGCTATGCTATGCTATGCTATGCTATGCTATGCTATGCTATGCTATGCTATGCTATGCTATGCTATGCTATGCTATGCGATGCTATGCTATGCTATGCTATGCTATGCTATGCTATGCTATGCTATGCTATGCTATGCTATGCTTGCTATGCTATGCTATGCTATGCTATGCTACGCTATGCTATGCTAGGCTAGGCTATACTATGCTATGCTAGGCTAGGCTATGCTACGCTACGCTACCCTACCCTACGCTACCCTACCCTACCCTACCCTACCCTACCCTACCCTACCCTACCCTACCCTACCCTACCCTACCCTACCCTACCCTACCCTACCCTACCCTACCCTACACTATACTACTATACTATACTATACTATACTATACTCCAGGTAAATAGGTGTACGTTTATTCCAAATATAGCCAGTAGGTAATTCCTGCTAAGCCTAGGGTATCAAGATGTCAGTGGCTAAAACGGCTATACTATACTATACTATACTATACTATACTATACTATACTATACTATACTATACTATACTATACTATACTATACTATACTATACTATACTATACTATACTATACTATACTATACTATACTATACTATACTATACTATACTATACTATACTATACTATACTATACTATACTATACTATACTATACTATACTATACGAAACGAAACGAAACGAAACGATACGATACGATACGATACGAAACGAAACGAAACGATACGATACGATACGATACGATACGATACGATACGATACGATACGATACGATACGATACGATACGATACGATACGATACGATACGATACGATACGATACGATACGATACGATACGATACGATACGATACGATACGATACGATACGATACGATACGATACGATACGATACGATACGATACGATACGATACGATACGATACGATACGATACGATACGATACGATACGATACGATACGATACGATACGATACGATACGATACGATACGATACGATACGATACGATACGATACGATACGATACGATACGATACGATACGATACGATACGATACGATACGATACGATACGATACGATACGATACGATACTATACTATACTATACTATACTATACTATACTATACTATACTATACTATACTATACTATACTATACTATACTATACTATACTATACTATACTATACTATACTATACTATACTATACTATACTATACTATACTATACTATACTATACTATACTATACTATACTATACCAACGGGAGCACGAGTTTAATTAATTAATTAATGATTACTATACTATACTATACTAAACTATGTCCTTATCTTACACAGTAGGGATACACCACCCACTTCTCCTCACCATGCCATCAAAGATGATGTCCTTCCCCAGAGTTTCGATTAGTGGCGGATTTACGCCGAATGTGGCGGTGACACGCAAATTTGGGGAAAATGTGGCGGTAGTGCCCTGTTTTTCAGCCTGTCCAAGATGCCACATGGGGCGGAGTTGGTGCTACATGGTTGTTGTTGATTCGCCACGGGTTGGCCGTGCTGAAAGCGCACGGTAGTTGGTACTACGCCAAGGTTGGCCGTGTCAGAGCCGCCAGCCCACAGGCTTCCCGCCAAAACAGATAGGGTGGCGGGGTGGGTCATGGGTGCACTAGTGCAGTGTGCTGCAGTCAGGTGGCTATCTCTGGCTATGCAGGCTCTCAACAGCCTGGTGCCGTGGCAACTTGTGTTTTCTGCCTGCTGCCGTCCCTAGTTGTTGTGAGTATCCAGTAACGTGCGTTGTAACTTTCACCTTCAAAGGTTTGTCGGCGGAGCCCATTTTCGGAACAACCAAGGTTCACAGAAAGGGTGAAGCCAATTATTGAAGAGGTGCGTGGAGTGCGGGCGCACCTGAACGATTTCCATTGGCTTCTACTAACAGGACGATGGATCTTGGCGCAAATCTCCTGACTCTGCGGCCAAGATGGTACGACTGACAAAATCAGGATCTTGGCACAAAAATGAAACTCCTTGACTGTGTGGACGTGTCATCGCACGCATCGCCAGGACTTGGGCAGTCACCAGCTCACCGCACGCTTCACCATGAGGCTTGTGCTTGCGAAGATGCGCAAATTATTTTTTGGACGGACGGATGGATGGATGGATGGATGGATGGATGGATGGATGGATGGATGGATGGATGGATGGATGGATGGATGGATGGATGGATGGATGGATGGGTGGGTGGGTGGGTGGGTGGGTGGGTGGGTGGGTGGGTGGGTGGGTGGGTGGGTGGGTGGGTGGGTGGGTGGGTGGGTGGGTGGGTGGGTGGGTGGGTGGGTGGGTGGGTGGGTGGGTGGGTGGGTGGGTGGGTGGGTGGGTGGGTGGGTGGGTGGGTGGGTGGGTGGGTGGGTGGGTGGGTGGGTGGGTGGGTGGGTGGGTGGGTGGGTGGGTGGGTGGGTGGGTGGGTGGGTGGGTGGGTGGGTGGGTGGGTGGGTGGGTGGGTGGGTGGGTGGGTGGGTGGGTGGGTGGGTGGGTGGGTGGGTGGGTGGGTGGGTGGGTGGGTGGGTGGGTGGGTGGGTGGGTGGGTGGGTGGGTGGGTGGGTGGGTGGGTGGTGGGTGGGTGGGTGGTGGGTGGGTGGGTGGGTGGGTGGGTGGGTGGGTGGGTGGATGGATGGATGGATGGATTGATGGATGGATGGATGGATGGATGGATGGATGGATGGATGGGTTTGACGTGCGCTTTCCCCAAAATCCTTCTACAGATCGTGTTTTTGTCGTACCATCTTGGCCGCAGAGTCAGGAGTTTTGCGCCAAGATCCATCGTCGAATAAGTAGGCGCCAACGGAAATGCTAGAATTGCGTCCCCACTTCACACACTGACCAAATAAATTGGCTTCGCCCCTTCTTCGAACTTCGAACCTTTGGTTCTTCCGAAAATGGGCTCCGCAGGCAAGTGACAACTAGCGCCGCGCCGTCCCTCTGGCGGGAGCTGACACATAGTACGCTCAATACGGGCGCCCACCACTGAACCCGCCACGCGTGGCCGTGGCGAAACCAATCTTACTGGTCGAAACGCCACACAAGTGGCCGAGCGACACCAGTATACAAAGCTCAAAACGCCACACGTGGCGGACTTCAAAACCCTTAATTGAAACGCTGGCCTTCCCCATGTCCACACCCTAATACCGTACGCCTATACAATATCTCATAAAGCACCCATTGTACACCAAGCCCTCCTCACCGTGCCATCGAAGATGATGTCCTTCCCCATGTTCACCCCCGCCACGAATGTCGACATCGCGGCCCGGAGCGAGTCCGCATGCACCCTCGCGCTCGCCTCGGCGGCCCCAAACGACGCCCCCAGCCCATCCCCGCCCCGTTCCCCGGTGCCCCCCTCGGCCTCCGCCCGCTGCCTCATCGCCTGATACACGACATCACTCTCCTTGAATGCGTCTGCTTCGACCACCAGCACCCTGGCCTCCCCCAGGAGGCCCCAGAAGCCTCGCTCCATGACCGCGGCGACGGCCGTGGATTTCCCGGCGCCCATGCCGCCCCCTAGAAATAGGACCACGGGCCTGCGACGGGGCTGGGTGGATGCTGCGGTGGTCGTAGGGCCAGGGGGTGGCAGGGCCGAGGATGCACCGCTGGCATGGGGTGAGGAGCCGGGGGCGGCGTTGCTAGAATTAATGTTGTCGGCCGGCCCCGGGACCCGGTCATCCGCCTGGGCCACGCTCTGGAGGCTCTTGAGCTGCTGCAGGATGGTCTTGAACTGGCGCTGGGGACGCAGGGTGGTCACGATCTGGTGGGGGTGGGGTGCGGTGGGGTGGGGGGGGCGGTTCAGTCAGGGAGCACGCCGGCCTGTTGAGCCAGTCCCTTGACGAGACGTTGGAAGGGAAACTAGCCATATAATAATACACAGAGAAGCTGGCATTTGCAATCAAGTCGGTATTCGTTTGGCAACAAAGCAACGAGCTAAACTCTCGCAATCAAGGGTTGCTTTTTCTCCGACCTCCTAAACATGGCCAACCCCCGCCAGCCACTTTACGGAATGAAGGATGCTGATCACAGCGCTATAATCCACGTGCTGATGAAAGTGCCATGCGCATTAATTGTTTGTTATCCACGTGCTGATGAAAGCGTACTAATCATAGCGCGATCCGTCCAATCTTGTTCTACCAGCCACCCATGACCCATGCCTAGGGCCAATCGGCATGAGGCCAGACATAACGTAGACATGACTGTAAGAAAAGCCGGCCACAGTAAGGCACTCTTTTTTTAAGCTTTCTTTGCTCCCTACCGCACCCCTTTGTCTCGGCAAACTACTGAGACAGAGCCAACGACCAATCGCTAGACCCGGTCACTGTAAGGACAGGAAGTTAGTCCCGGTCACTGTAAGGACAGGAAGCAGGTCCCGGTCACTGTAAGAACGTGATGAGGTTTACACGGAACATCACCTTGCAACCGCTCTACCTTGACTGACCAAACATACTTCCTTGTAGCGGCTGGCGTGAATAGGATTAGTGCACGCACGTGTCGCGTTGAGATGCCAGAACTATTAGTGCACGCACGTGTCGTTTTGAGATGCCAGAACTATTAGTGCACGCACGTGTCGCGGTGAGATGCCAGAACTATTAGTGCACGCACGTGTCGCATTGAGATGCCAGAACGTTGCTGAAAGGCCACACACAACGTGCTTATCTAAGGCTACAGCGGGTGTAACCACCTAATGCAACATGTTGTAACTAATGAAGGTCAGTAGAAGGCCACACCTTCTGGTAGCGGCTCTCCCTCGTCTGGTCCCTCACAAGCGCGCGCAGCCGGCCCGACGAGCTCTGCTTCTTGGCCAGTCGTCCGGTGACACGCGCGATGACCTCATCGGCGATGCCCCAGTGGAAGCCAAAGTAGGCCACCATGCAGCTGTCCAGCTCAGCGATGACATCAGCGAGGCAGACGGCCTTGCACTCGCCGACGTCGACCACCGCACCGTTGGCCTGGGCTCGAAAGGAGCAGGAAACGGTACAAATAGAGTGCACAGAGATCGCCATTAGGAGTGTAGGCCAAAGCTAAGAAAACAGAATATATATTAGATAATGTATATTTGAGTGTAGGCCAAAGCTAAGAAAACAGAATATATATTAGATAATGTATATTTGAGGGTTTTGTTAGCACAGAAGACAGTGAGCTGCTGTCCCACCCTCTCTATCTCCTATTCACTCTACTCCTTGCAGCACCAATTGGCCCAGAAGGAAGGGCGGGTGGTTAGGGGGGGGGGGGGGTGAAGGGGGGGGTACGGGTGGGGCCGCGGGGGATAAGGGGGGGCGGATGGGGGGGGGGGGCGGGGGGGGGGGGGGGGGGACACGAGGGGAGGGGGGGGAGTAGGTGGGATAAAAGTTTGATTGAGAGCGCTGGGCGTGCCAAAAATCAAAAGCATCAATAGAGATTATAGTTTGACAATCAGACACCAGAAGAGGGCAGGAAGCTGGTGGGAGAGGTGGCCGTGAGAGTGGGGAAGGGCCCGAGAGGGATGTGACGGAACCAGTGAATGAGGCTTACTCGGCTTGGAACGTGTGACTAGGCACCTCTGGTGGTGGGATGCTGGCAGCTGTGCAAGGCCTGTTCTACACCACGGTGGAGGCGCCTGAGTAGCGCTTCCCATCAGTACTTCTACCAAGGAGACAGCCAGCGCAGGCCAGAAATCTATTACTACAGTCGGTAACTGTATTGTGGGATCAAGGGACAGGTGGGGCAGGGGTGAACCAAATAGAGGCAGGCAGGAAGGAGGGATGGGGGGCATGATGGGGGGGCTCTCGTGCTCGTATGCAGGCTACAGAGCGAGACAGCAAGGCTTGCTGCCACGCTGGCTGGATGAAAATGTCAATCATAACCAGCCCTTAGTAAAAATGCCTGGAAGGCATCTGGCAACCGCCCCGCGAGGTGGTGCCCTTCTTGCATGGCATGACTGCATGCACCGTGTCCCGGGGCAGCCCGGACTGACGGTCCTACGGCCGCATACAGCGGGCATGAACATGTGAACTATACGGGGCCCTTATAACAATCCATGCGAGGATGATCCCTCAGGCAAGTAAAAGGATCGAGAGTGCATGGCGCAGCGCCGCACTGCTGCGACCACGAAACGTCCGCTTCCCATTCGAACCCCTAATGTGAGCAACTTACGCCAGCCGTGCAGCTCTGGGCCCGCTCGAACAGTTCCAACAGCTTGCTCCGGCTGTCGTCAAAACGTCCCTTGTCTCCCTTGACGTAGCTGTTAGCCGCTTGCTCAAAGGAAGAAGCGGCATCTCCGGTTAACCCCAGCTGTCGCACGAAGTAGTGACCAAACGTTTCCAAGTCCTCCACTTTGCCATCTGCACTTCGAACAAGGCGAGGTCGCACACGGTCGAACCGAGCGCATTTCAACTTTCGGCGGACCAAGACCAAGGCCAGGCCTGCCAATAACCCGAATGCCATCGCCCGCATCGCAAAAAGCTGGTATGATTATGGCAATGGTGGCCTGGAATTTATGGGTATCACACGAGTGGTGAGCGGCGACTGGGAAAATATGGCTGACTCTTAAAATCAAGCTGCACCGTAGTGGTCATTGCTGTGGGCATTGACTTTCCTATAGCCGGCGTTGGGGCTATTGAACCAGATTGGCAAGAGCATACTGTCGAATTCTAGCAGAGACGATGCGAAAAATGTAGTTTGGCAATCTACCAGATTGGTAAAGACGTAAACTAGCAGGCGACGATGCAAAACATGGGCAACCCGCGAGTGCGTGTCGCATGAACCATCTTGATGGATGGGTTATGCGTTGGAATTGACATCTGTTGTTGTCGTTGTTGTGTCCCATGGCGCACATGAGCAGCAGAGAATTGACAACTGTACCGCAGCACCTGGCGGGAAGACGCACAGGGTGCGGGCGGGCGAGTACAGCGCCGATGACGTGGCTGATCGGTTATTGTGGCAAGCATTCAATGGCATGCGAGGATGCGACCGTAAAAATCCTGCCAGGCAGAAACATAAGTACACATGCTTGTCCGTGTGGTTATGCCCGAGGGCCGAGGCTCTGCCAGTCGCCCGTGGGTAAAATCCCAATGGCCTGTGCCCATCAGAAGGTAGAGGTGATTTTGTTCCTCCACTTTCCAGGCGTCTTTAATTGAGTTCTCCGGCCGGCTTGCATGAGAAGGCGACCAAGAGTGCAAATGTCCCAGCTCGGCATTTCGGGTAAGCTGTCGTGGCAACCCAGCAAGGCCGATCAGTGAGGCCAGTGCGGAACATCCCCTTACGCGGCACGCCTCCACAATGTATGCTCTCTGGTGTGCGTGCGGTGACCTGCTACGTTTCCCCCCTAGCATGTGTGAGTACTCCACATGCCCATTTGAAGCACAGAGCTCGCTCTGGCAGGTAAGGGCCTGCCTATGACAAAGAACCGCCCGCAAACCGATCCTGACTGCCACTGGCATCCATGGAAGCATGATTCCAGCCCCACCCTGTCGGCAACGAAGCGCCTGGTAGTTCGACCGACTCAGCATGCTTACTTGGATACCAGCCAGGTGTGAAACGTCTGGAGATATTCGCAACGCGTTTTCTACATGGCTGGGCGGTTGGCTCGTGCTTAGTGTAAAATGCCGCGTTGGGCTTGCACCTGTCACTTGTCAATCTGAATTCCACCTAGCCGGCCGGTTGTCCTGCGTGCACAAGAGTTTCAGGCACGCGCTTACTCACCACTTTGCTTCCGGAGGGCATGTGGGCTGGCGTGCGTGCGGACAATCCGTCATGATCAGCTCAGCTCTCGCTCGCATGCATACGTGCTTGTTGCCTTGTTGCTCGTGGGAAAACAGGGCCTGTGACTAGCCACGTCTAGTCGTCGCGTACCGCATATCATTGTCGTGTTTTCCTGCCCCCTCTGTGCACATCCCGTAGCGATGTCATCGCTGCTAATGTCACCATCTTAGGGCCCTCATCATCTCTGTGTGACCCAGGAGGTCTGCCGAATGGATTTGGCTGGGGGGCAGGTGGAAGGACGAGGCTACCTTCTTTACGGTGCCAGCGGGGGGGGGTTCCCAGGGTGGGGGCATAGGATTAGAATCGTGAGAGGTTTACAGTATCCAGGGAAAGTACCGAGAAAAGGTCGGTGGTCCAGGGAAGGCGTTGTGTGACCTGTTTTGGATGGAAGGCTAGGGTTGGGAAGGGGGGGGGGGGGCGGGCATTGCTCGGGATTGGGCCAAGGGTCACGCGGGCCGGGAAAGGGGGGGGGGGGGGGGGGTATAGCTTGCCCCGCACTGCCCACATGACTGGTCACGCAGGCAGGCCCAGGAGCTGGCATTTGTAGGTAAGGGGTTGGCGGTACCAAATAACAAAACACACCAATGGAAATTATAACTTGACATATTGTGGCGGTAGAGGTCACCTACACCACCCTCATCACGGCCACTGCTCTGCGCAGTTCCCCAAAGGGGCTGCGTGACTAATTCATTACAATTAATTGTGGTTCTGTGCTTGCTTTTTCCACTTTCCGTCACCTGTTGCGTCCCTAATTAATTTCAAGCACGCTTACGTCTGGCATACATGTATCTGGATGCAACCTACTTTGGGACCATCGTTGTCTCACTTAATATGACAAATAATGTGGGAAGGCTGCATGTGGAGCGGTCTGTGCCCTTGTCCTCAGGTGTCGGTTGTGCATGATCACACTGGCATCATCACAGTGACGACACTGGCTGAGATGAGCTGTACTTTCCCACGACAGCTTGTACCCTGCTAGCTCTTTCATGCGTGCAGTTGTTACCCTGCATGTCATTTAAATCTTCTTCCAATGGATGCACCTGGCTAATGCCAATGATGCAGATCCGTGACAACGTACACAATGACAACCATGCCTAGAAATGAGCTACAACCTTTATGTCATTGAGACAGCTGAAGAGCAGGCTGCCGGACTTCCGGTCCGGACATGCAATGGAAGCTCGAGCCGGCTTTATTCGCACTAGAATTTGTCCAATAATGCAGAATGAGATTCGAGATGATTTATATGGCGTTGTCCAAATCATATTCTGATCAGACACTCCGCAAAGGTGAAAACCTTTGCGTTCAGTGCCAGGCCGCGGAAAACGCGGAAAACGCGATCTGCAAATGAATCCGACCGGAATCGAACTGGGGACCTCTCGCACCAATTTTGCTGACTATAGGACGGACGTCTCCGGTTACCATGGCATCGCCAACTTACACCTACAGTCATCCGCAAAAGTTCTCCTGTCCGGGGAGTGATGCAAGCCTTTCGGATTTGGTACTAGATAAATCACTCGAGATCTGTGTGTAGGAGTACTACACACGTGTCTGCACGCGAGACTTGTTCAGTCTCGCACCGTGAGACGGGCTGAACACGGCTGAATCCTTCTTTTTAGTAGAAGGGGGCGTAGCCGGTACTATCGAAATCAGCCAAGCGTATATTCTGATCAGACACTCCGCAAAGGTGAAAACCTTTGCGTTCAGTGCCAGGCCGCCATATAGTAGTATGAAAGAGACAACCAGTGCAGGCTGGGGTCAGAGAACCGGAGAATTGATTCGGACGATGACTAGTAGCCTGATGTTGTCTCTCTTTGAGGATATAGGAACTAGCGGCCCTTTGCCGTTCTAAGACCTCTTCTCTGACAGCTATCGAAGCAAATTTATTACTATTCCTTCCTTCTTCCTTCTTCCTTCCTTCCTTCCTTCCTTCCTTCCTTCCTTCCTTCGTTCCTTCCTTCCTTCCTTCCTCCCTCCCTCCCTCCCTCCCTCCCTCCCTCCCTCCCTCCTCCCTCCCTCCCTCCCTCCCTCCCTCCCTCCCTCCCTCCCTCCCTCCCTCCCTCCCTCCCTCCCTCCCTCCCTCCCTCCCTCCCTCCCTCCCTCCCTCGTTGCCTTGAAAGGCAGGCCACATGTTCATTGCTGGCTAGCTAGACCGCTGCAGCAACTAGAAACTGCAACAACTAATATGGGTGCAAGAAAGCTTCTACATAGCTTCTACAAAGGATAGCGCTCGGATGCAGTAGGTTTGCCCCATGGTCCAGCTAGCTAGGGGCCGGCCACAGATAGGCTTGTCCAGAACTCATTTAGAGGCGCCGGTTTGGCCATGCGTCCAGTGAACAGTTCGGTCTCACATTTAATTAGTTAGTCACGTGTCAGCGTTAATTATTTTATTTATTTGATGAATAAATGAATTAACGTGCTCCCGTTGGGGAGTCACGGCGTATTAACCTGGCGCAATTAATTAATTAATTAATTAATTAATTAATTAAACTCGTGCTCCCGTTGGGGAGTCACGGAGCACCGGAGTGCTTTTAATCCCTGTATGTGCGCAACAGGAAGAAAGGGCAGAGACCCCCTTATACTCCTTTATGCGCCTAATAAGGCATGCCACAGCAGCAGTACATCGGACACGATAGACGATCCGGCAAGGTCTGTGGGTGCAATAAGACCCGCGTGAGCATATCATAACAAGGGGCGTGGGCAAGGAAGCTAAGCATAGCCAGGATGTAGCATGCATGGCTGGATGTACAAGGGCTAAGCTAAGGCTACGTCTGGTTGTGTTCCGTGCGGTAGCGGTACGTGCACGTGACTAGGTATGGTGGCAAGGCTAGGCAAACGTTCTAGGCATGGCAGCCATATGGCGGCAGCGACTACCAATGATTACAAGGTAGGGCTATTCTAGCCCGCAGGGGGCGTCCACATCTTGTGGCTGATCATCAGGTCCCCACCCCTCCAGTACACCTTGGGCTTCTGGGGGTCCTGCTTGTGGCGGAGGCATTCCGCCCACAGGTTGCGTCGCTGCTGCTGCTGCTGAGCGGGGGTCAGGTCGTCGCGTCCAGCGTCCACTGAGGTGAGGTCATGCAACCTCTTGCGACGAGAAAGGAACCGCTGCTTGATCAGGGGAGGGGAAGGTGGCAATGGATGGATGGATGGATGGATGGATGGATGGACGGACGGACGGACGGATGGACGGACGGACGGACGGACGGACGGACGGACGGACGGACGGACGGACGGACGGACGGACGGACGGACGGACGGACGGACGGACGGACGGACGGACGGACGGACGGACGGACGGACGGACGGACGGACGGACGGACGGACGGACGGACGGACGGACGGACGGACGGACGGACGGACGGACGGACGGACGGACGGACGGACGGACGGACGGACGGACGGACGGACGGACGGACGGACGGACGGACGGACGGACGGACGGACGGACGGACGGACGGACGGACGGACGGACGGACGGACGGACGGTCCAGCCGATGGCGGATTGTTGTGGCCGACCGCCCGGGCCTCTGTCTTCTTGCTGATCTCGAGTCGCACCACGCGGGCCTCGATGGCTAGACCGAGTCAAGCCAGGTCTGCACGTGCTCTGTACCCTCGAGTAGGGTGGAACGTGTCGTCAGCGCAAAAAACTTCCGCTAGCATGATCTGTGTGTCAGCCCTAGCTACCGTGCCAATGCCGGTTGGCTACCAGCAGTGTCGCCATTGGGGGACCACGAAGCACTTAACATACCTCTAGTTACTTCCCATGCAGTCATGAGTAAAAATGCATAAATTCGATCAGTTGAAAATCAGGAACATCAAGAATCGACGGATCGATCGGTACAACCAAATATTATCAGACGGGTAGAGATGGTCTCTCAATGCACAAGCCGGTGCATGAGCGCTGTAGGCCTCACAGAAATCAATAAATTTGCAGGAGTGCCCATGATGAGACCTCAATCATGCCATACTTTCAATACACATTGCTCCGGACCACAATAATTCACCGAAAACAAAATATTATTATGCTCTTATTGAAAAAAATTGAAGGAAAGTGGGTAGCGATACGGCGCAACACGTTCTGCTGTGCCGCCTCCGGAGCGATAAATGGTAGGTGCATGATGGCCACCTAAACCAGACAACCGCCTTGGAAGGAAAAAAGTATGGCGATCACAGCATACGAAAATGAGGCATCCCTCCACCGCTGCGTCCAACAAGCCCTAGATGAAAGACTGCACAAATGGAACTAGGAAATAGGTACAGCGCTCTCCCCATGGCAAATGTACAGCCTGAGCAGCGCCCTCAGTCCATGGCCTTCCAGTGGGATGTCTATTGATCAAGCCTTCTTGACCTACAGTACTAAGCACCAGACCTCCATCCTAGCGCCATTCCGATAGGAACCATGCCCCAAAGCCCAAGCATGCGCCCGCAATCTTGCTCCTCCCAGCCTATCAGAACAACCACGGCCTACCGGTGCAGAGGCCTTTGCAGTAAAGCATGGAGGTCCCTGCCCCATGGACAGATGGTACAAATGGTCCACCTCCCATGACCAGGCGCTTTATAACCAGAGGGCAGCGCCCTTCCATCCCAAACCGGGGAGCACCCACAGGTGGACTGAACCAACTGCCAGCGGATGTCATCCATGGGCCGAATGCTGCATGCTGCTTTCCACAACCGCCAAGGCCGCCTCACACCAACTGGCAAGGACACAATGTAAGATTGTCTCTGCACCACATCAAGCTGATATTCATCGCCCAAGCTCGTCCCCAGATCCAAAGCAACCAACCTGCATTGGCCCTTTTCTGCTTTCTCGCCGCGCTTATCTTCCCTTCATCCACCTCCCTCTCCCCCAAGCACATGCTAGCTGAGCTCAAGGCCAGCTAAGCTCCCCTGCCCCCAAATCCCCCTGCATTCCCCTACCTACAATACTGGACAAGACAACCTACACCCTGAACAAGATTCCCACAAGCCAGCGCCCGTGCATAACCGTCCAGCTGCAAACAGGCAGGACATCCAGCCACGCTCTCACGCCCGCCACCCCGGGCCGGACATGATCATGCCCCAACGCGCAACTGGGACGGGCATGCTTGTGCGTTCTGCCTCAAACGGTGCCGCACCATCTTGCCGACCGCCGAGCGCACCACACCGCCAGCCTCTGCTCGTGGTTGCAAGACATGCGGCTGCGTGCTCGGACCTCTCCCGCTTAACGCACGGATACAAACCGTGTACTCACGATGCCATATCAGCCATGCTTTCCGATGGATGCTTCGATTCTCGCGGGCCACTGCCACCAGAGGCCCCACCACCTGGCCGCGCCCACGCCGAGTCAGCCATAAAAGCGCCTCATCACCTCCGCTGTGGACTTGGGCAAGTGCCGGGCATCACTTGACAATTTGCCAGGCCTGACTTAATCATATATCATACTCCAGTCTTCCTGGACATACTCGAGGCCCACTCGAACTGACCATGCCTCGCTCAAAGTACCGCAAGACCTCTCTTGATGCCCCAGGCCTCACACAAGGCCTCACACCACCCACGGGATTCCTTGCGTGCCCTTTTCATGGCCTTACTCATGACCCTCACTTGATGTACTGGGAGACCCACTTGAAGCCCTCGCCGTAGCCCATGCGGCGCACGACCGAGCACATGAACACCTCGATCGGCCGCATGTTGGTCTCGCCCAGGTTGACCTTGCCCTTGCCCGTCGTGTAGTTGGTCAGGCCGAGCGCGTAGCGCAGCTCGTCCTCAGAGGCGGCCTGGGGGATGTCGATCTTGTTGCCCAGGATGAGGAATGGGACGGACGCCAGCGAGTCGTCAGAGAGCAGCGAGTCCAGCTCCTTCTTGGACTCGGCAAAACGGTCCTTGTCGGCGGCGTCCACCAGGAAGACGATTGCGTCAACCTGGGAACAGCAAAACAGTAAAATAGGAAAATAGGGAAATGGTATCATGGTATCATGGTATCATGGTATCATGGTATCATGGTATCATGGTATCATGGTATCATGGTATCATGGTATCATGGTATCATGGTATCATGGTATCATGGTATCATGGTATCATGGTATCATGGTATCATGGTATCATGGTATCATGGTATCATGGTATCATGGTATCATGGTATCATGGTATCATGGTATCATGGTATCATGGTATCATGGTATCATGGTATCATGGTATCATGGTATCATGGTATCATGGTATCATGGTATCATGGTATCATGGTATCATGGTATCATGGTATCATGGTATCATGGTATCATGGTATCATGGTATCATGGTATCATGGTATCATGGTATCATGGTATCATGGTATCATGGTATCATGGTATCATGGTATACTCATACGTTAGTACACGCGACCCAAGAACGAGTAGGCAAGGACAGGTGGGTGAGAGATGTAAGTTTGATGTATTATTGCCCACATAGCACCACATCCACCAGGAACGCGGTCACGTACACCAGAGGGGTTTCAGGGGAAAGCAGAGCCGGTGGTGCACGGTAAGCTTAAGGACCATGAACGGTTCTGTCTGTCGTTCAACCGGGAACACACACCCGTGCCGCTGAGCCAAGTATATAATAGAGCTGTATCGAACAGAGCGGTACACAGGGAGCATACGGGATAACGACGAGAAGATGTCCACCAAACTCACGATACAACACCAACACAACAGCACGATTGCGCCCACCTGGCAAACAGGCACAGGGGGAGCGAAAGTAGATGATATAACACGGGTGACACACAGGTGGTTACAGATTCTGACACGAAATATCTTAAACTCATCGCAGGAGGCGGTTTCCAGCAAATGCCCATGGGTGGGGCGCACAAGGCAGCGCCCGTCCATATGGAAGCCCTATACCACACGGCCCTTTAAAACACTTGTTTGCGAACAGCGAGGGCAGGGGTGGGAAAGGGTGTCACGGCTGGAAGAGTATGGATGTGAAAAATGCACAAGGGCACAAGGGGGGAAGAGGGCATGGGAGAGAAGCGGACACACGAGCGGCAAGACTCTGGGTGCAAGCTTCTCACAGGTCTATTGCTCCAAGCATCACTAAATGGGCACTTAAACATGTGCAGAAGCTCTCTGTCTGTCTAACTTGCGGAGGGGGGGCTGCAGAGAGCTCCGGGACATAGCTTTATGGCGTCGACACTGCGCTATATCGGCAAAGCCTGTTTGCCATGCATGTTATTCGGTACCATCCAAGCATGGGTCCGACCTGATGCACGAGTGCACCAACTATAAGGAAGGGCAAGACACGAACACATCAATGTAGTAGACAACTATGCCACACCACCTGCCACGTAAACCAACAAGTCCTTGCTCTGAACAGTTGGAAATAAACATGTGCTACTATCCACATCAACTATCACGCCGTGCAGTCACGATAGCCATGCTTCACACAAAAGCCAATCCATGAACGCCATACAGGTTGCCTGTCATGGCACGCGTGCAACCTCGCCCCAACGTTCAAATATTGATTCGATGTCAGGCATGGTAAAAAAAAGGCAGCGCGTAATGACCGAAAGAGTGTGGGCCAGATGATCGCCAGCTCAGCATTGTTCCCCCACAGTTATGATCAGTATCCATAAACCTGCACCTTTTAGACTTCATACTATAGCATGTGGGGCCAGGTAACTGGCAGAGAAAACAGCAGGCCGGAGATGAGCAGGCTGTGACCTCAGGCCGCTAAATTTTCCTGCCCGCATTCCTGGAGAAAGAAAAGGTGGCTAATCATGCATAAAGAGATGGCTAAACTGCATACCTTGGCGTAGTATTCCTTCCAGACTTTCCGCGCAATTTCATGGCCTCCAAGATCGAACGCCTTGAATCTAATCTTCCCGATGGAAAGTTCCTCCGACGTGGGATAGCGCGTCGGTTCGTGCTGTGCCAGCCGCTGCAAGTACACAAGGTGAACGGGTTCGGGGCTCCTACAATGATAAGAAAAATTGGGGGGACTAGGACCTAGCGAGCAACAGCGCCTCATGCGAGAAAACATCCGGCACCACCTCTTCCAAGGAAAATAGCTGGCAGCGTTCAGACAATGATAGCCATCCGCTACTGACCTCATCCTTCAACATATGCAGAAGGGTTGTTTTTCCCGCATTGTCCAGTCCTAGGAAGAGAATCTTCGCATCTTTATGCCAAAGACCGAGCGTGGCCAGCAGATCGTAAAACCAGTCGAACAAAAACATGTTTGCTCAGCTCTCCCTTGCCTGCAAAAACACTGCCAAAATATGTGCTCCCTCGAAGACCGCTCGCTCAGCCTCCGAGGTCTCCCACAGCGACTATTGGACCGATTCTCACACGTCACCTCCTAAACGTGCCCTGCTATCGCCCGCGACGTGCTCGACGTAACCTGCTTGCGTGCGTCTTCGTGCTTGAGCTGTCTTGCGCTGTCCGAAACTAAGACGAGGCATGTACGCAGCTGTGAGGCGCGCACCCTGCGTGCTGGCTGCTCCAACATGTCAAATGGCATGATGCTTGCGCTGGCCGCTGATGTGAGCGGGTGAGCCTTTTCTTCCAGCCCTTGCTCCCTTCCTGATCCCAGGCCTGTGAACTTGGAGGCGCGGCCGCCGGCCGGTGGCGGTGACGGAACGTGCTTCCGCAACCTTCCGCAGGACATGACCCTGGGCCTCGCTTGGGCCACCTTTCTTCGCTTGTGGCAACTTCCTGCGCGGCGACAGCATAAGAACAATACATGTTGCGCCCAGCACCAGCTGGAGCCAGCCATGAGCCATGCGGCATGCCATAGGCGGCAACTGCGCCGCGCCGCACCGGCGCATATGTTCAATCACTTCAATCATCAATGCCACGGGCCTGACGAGCAAGAGCCCGCCAACCGCCAACTCAGCCAAGAGGGGCGTGAGAATTATCGATGACAAATATGCCAGATCCACGATCTAGCTAGCTGTCTTGCCCATATGTTCCCAATTGTCACGTTCTGAATAGCAGTTCCGGTACGTCCGCTATCTTGGACTGCTGGCCAGTTGTTGTTGTTGTTGTTGTTGTGTCCCACGCCCCAGAGATTCTGGCCAGCAGCGCACCGGCCAGTTGTTGTTGTTGTTGTTGTTGCCCACGCCGCACATGGGCAGCAGAGATTTGGAAACGGCCGAGGGACAAGGCACCAGCCAGAGGCCACTGGCCAGACATTATCCAGCCTCACAGTGCATGGTTGCTATCGGTCTGTCGGGGAAACGTCGACGTCCCCGTAATTTGTCCCATTTTAGAACCAGGCAGCAGCATCCTGACCAAGGCTGCCCAGGGTGATGACTACAATGGCCGCACTTACGTCGATAAGCAACGCTGTGCCAGTGGTTTCCGCGCCGGCGGCATTTAGCGTCGTCGCCAGCAGCAAACGAGCGGGTGCTGCCGTGAAAAAAGCCGGCGCCCCACTCGATAAACTGAAGTCATCCAGCTGGGCCAAAGCTGCCGTTTCGGGTTCTTCCCTGGGAAGCGGGGCAAAGGCAAACGTGTCCCGAGTTGTACGCTGCGCTGCCGCCGAAAGCGCGTCGGCAGTGTCCCAACAGCCCGTCAAGAAGTCCCGTGAAACCTTTACGTGCGCTCTCATCTTCGATTGTGACGGGTGAGTAGCTTACACATTCACGCCACCAACGGCATCCCCATCTATAGACGAAATGCTATACGTGAATTGCATTCTAAACTGGGCGGTTACTTGGCGATTGGTATGCGTTGAATTCAAGGCAAAGTATTCGCTTAATATGCGCATCAATTCTAAGAGGGCTTGTCAAGAAGCACGACAAGCAGGAATTGATGCGCTTTCGGTGCATTATGGACTAGGCTACTGCCCAAGCGAGAAGGAACACTACGATACGGTTCACACACGTGCAACGTAGTAAAACGTTATGTCTGGCGAATGTAGTAACTTGGGGAAGCCACTTCAAATGCAGGGTGTGCTGTCCCTTTCCACGCGCAGCTCCTTCCCCAGCAGCCTTACTGCTTTTTGCTAATTGCTACGTGTGCCTGCCTGTTACACCCTATTCTATCCCCTGTCATGCGTCAGTGTCATTGCGGAAACAGAGGAGGCCCATCGGCTGGCGTATAATGCTAGCTTCCAGGACCACGGGTTGACCATTGACGGCACGCCCGTGGAGTGGACGACTGCGTACTATGATGTTCTGCAAAACACTGTTGGGGGTGGCAAGCCTAAGATGAGGTAGGTGGACCCCATCGGAAAAGTGGCCCTATTAGATAAGCCTGTTGGATAAGTGCTGGCAGTCGCGAGGGCAGTGTTAGGATTTGAAATTTGTGAACATTGGCAGAACGTGCGGTGCGCACCCTTGCTTCCCATGCCTTTATCCAGACAATAATAATGGATAGTGGATGGTGTTGGATGGTTCTGTAACTTCTGAGCGTCTTTCCTGCCCACTCTCTTTTCCTTGGTATCAATGTGTACCACGCACCTGGCAATTGCTTCGCCGACAAGCATAACCACAACTGGCATCCCTGGCACACCTGCATGGCATAGACACTTTGAGTCTCGTTACAGCATTACAGATTACCGGCTCTACATCACAGTAGCTTCCACGGGCCAGCGTGGTGGCTTTTAGGTCGTCAGCAGAAAATGAATTGCCCGGTGTTTGGGAGCTCACAGGAGACAATGAGGATCTGCTTTCCTCATGCAAGGCAAGCCTGGTTGCCTGAAGAGCATGTCTCCCTATATGGTAATCAGTTTTCCTACAAGGCTTTGGTTAGCAATTCATTGCATTTTCTTAATAGCTCGCTCGCCCTCCCCCTCCCCTCCCCCTCCGCCCATCTCCCTCTTCTGGTGGCATTAGTCAGCATCACACATTGGCTCAGGCACTAAGATGTCAGTCCCTATTTTTTACAGTGAATTGTTTTTGTTCACATCTCTCGTCTCTCCTTGCTGGCCGGTAGCGCAATACCTCTCCTTGCCTTTGGCCTCCTGAGCAAGCATGCAGGTTGTAAAGCTTCTCTATCCCCCCTTGCAGCCTGCCCCGTCTCCACCACCACCAGCCAGCACCACCTGGACACCCTTTTTTTTCCCCCTGAATTACAACCCCAGGACAAATACTTCTGCATGGATGGTTTTGCTTGCTTTTCTTACCTTTCCTAAGACGTTGTTTAACGAGGGACTCTGGCACCATCTGACTTTGACGCCTCGCCGCTTCCCCCTCAATATTTGTTTATTATTTCTATTCAAGCCATGACTGACAATGCAGTAACGTTTGTTCCAGAATTTGTCGCCAATGCCATGATGATGGAGTAACCCATCAGATCGTGGCCATCTTTGCGGCTGGTCTCGCCACTTGGCTCCCCATTCTCTTGCCATCGGACATAGTAGAATATCTTGCGTCCGCAACCATTGCCGATTTTTGGGATAACATTACCCACCAGGGAAACCTGTCATCGTCACATGCAACCAGTCTCACCGCTTGGCGCGCCTTTCCCTCGCCGCCCCCTGCCTCTGCTCCCCCCAGGTACCACTTCAACAACAACGGCTGGCCCGCGACAAAGGCCGGCCCACCCCCCACGACTGAGGAGGAGAAGACCGCCCTGATCGACAAGCTGCAGGACTGCAAGACGGAGCACTACACACGCATCATGTCGACGTGCGAGGCGCGACCCGGCGTGCTGGCGCTCATGGACGAGGGCCTCGCGCGCCCGGACGTCGCCATGTGCATCTGCAGTGCCGCGACCAAGGCCGGGTTTGAGCAGGTGGTCAACTCGGCGGTCGGCAAGGAGCGGCTCGCACGCTTTGACGTGATCCTCGCGGGCGACGACGTCTCGCGCAAGAAGCCTGACCCGCTCATCTACAACACTGCGCGCGAGCGGCTGGGCCTGCCCAAGGACAAGTGCGTGGTCATCGAGGACTCGATGGTCGGGCTCCGCGCGGCGGTCGGCGCAGGCATGCACTGCATCATCACGCCCACGGCATCGACGATTAACGAGGATTTTTGTGGGGAGGGTGCGGCCGCGGTGGTGGAGTCCCTGGGGGGACCGCTCCACCAGGTCACGATCGACGATATCTTCTCCCAGGTGTGCAAGCCGAGCGACGAGGAGGGCCAGACGGAGGAGTGCGAGACGGTGCCAGACATAAATCTCAACGATGGCATGTGCAACATGTCTTGGGGCGCCATCCCGTACCTTTAGGTGTGCCGAGCTGTAGTTTCTTTTTACTGTACATTTTTTTGGTAAAGTTCTGCTGGCGTTTGGCCAGGGTTTTACCATTCGTATTTTGCCATTTGAATTGAACTTCACTGCCAACAACAAAATGGACTCCAGTCAGTAAGATGCCAATTACCAGTAAAAGCCATCCTGCACAATGCATGTTATCATGCATGGCTGTCTGGTTTAGCGCGCGTCACTCTGGGGAGTGACACGCTCTACCTAGTCATAGGTATGGCGCCAAGGTCCCCTAGGGTCGAGAGCTTAGACTAGTTGACTTTTGATGTTGTAGATAGAGGTTGTAGATTGATTAGACCGGTAGGACTGTTTGCATCCATCCATCCATCGGGGTTAATGCTCCGTGACTCGGACCCAACGGGAGCACGAGTCTAATTAATTAATTAATTAATGGCGCCGAGGCATGGACGCTCACGGACAAGATTAATTAATTAATTAAACTCGTGCGCACCAGCATGCTCCCGTTGGGGAGTCGCGGAGCACCGAAGTGCTTTGAATCCCTGCATGTGCACAACAGGAAGAAAGGGCAGAGACCCCCTTTCTCCTTCATGCCAGAGGCATGCCACAGCGGCAATCGGACACACCATAGACGATCCGGCAAGTGCTGCACATGGGTGCAATAAGACCCATGTGAGCATATCATCAATAACAAGTAGCGCGGGCAAGTAAGCTGATCATAGCCAGGACGTAGCATGGCTGTACAAGGGCTAAGCTGAGGCTATGGCTGGTTGCACATGTACCGTGTGTTAGCGGTGCACGTGACTAGGTATGGTGGCACAGCTAGGCAAAGATGGCCGCCCGGCCGGACGGCACGGTTTACAAAATGCTCCGACAGTAAGTAAGTAAGTACTTGCGTGTCATGCGCAAAGGCATGCCACGGAGTACTATGCTAATCTCATTAGAAAAATAATTACACAAAAGTTTAAACAAATATCGTCTGCATCATCCCCCAACCGTTAAGTGCTCACTAGATGGGGATGTAATCCTTATCCGAGCTGTCCTCTACTGTAATGGCAGACGAGGCGGTAGTGCTCCGACAGGTCCTGAATATAGGGTTTTCCACACATATATATCGTTTTCTTTTTTCTTTTTCCCTTTCTAATGTATACTCCTTACCTTTTCTTTTAGCCCCTTCGTGTATCAAGGAGACAACCAGCGCAGGCCAGAAATCGGGAGAATCCGGACCATGGTAGGTCGAGCCTGCCGTTATCTTGTCTGCGTGTTCGAGTCGTTGAGGATGATGAATATGAATGGTCATGGAAATGTGTAGCCCTGTGCATTGAAATTATACCTACCCTTTTAGGAGTTTCAACGAGCCACGAGCCACGAGGTAGCCATGGCTGACGGTGGAGCTCATAACTTTCACGTTTGGGTGCACCAAATTCGGCCGTGAATATCACAATCGCTTCATCTTTCTAAGACGCACATGCTGATATAACTTTCCCAAGCTAAATATTACGCAATATATGGCGAGCAAACGCTCCTCCGCGCAACGCAGCCTGGCGGCTGCGTTCGGCCCTGAAAATACGTCTGCAGCTCCGGCTGCAGCTTCGCCCACCGGCCCAGAAGGCAGCGGCGCCACTAGCCAAGCTCTAGTGGTCGCCCAGCCCGGCCCCCCGGGCTCACCTCGCCCGCAGCGTCGCCTGAGCCCAAGCGCAGTCGCACTGCCGAGCTGAGCTGGGAAGAGCTCGACTTAATTTGACGCCAGCCAGCCCGGCTTTTTTGACAGGTTCAACGAAGATCGCATCCTGGCCTGCCTGTTTTTTGGATCGCACGCCTCGCTTCTTGAACTGTGCAGGCAGCTCTTCATCCAGGGTCGCCTCTTCGATGCTTTCCAGAGGCGCACCTACACTTTCGACCCCCATATATCCCCAGACTCCGCCGCCCCCACCTACAGCAATACGCCCTCTTTTCCCTCCTTGGACGCTCCCTCGAGGAGCTTTGGCCCCCCATGCCCCTCACCAGGTCACCTTAACCACATCCTCCATCCTTATAAGGAGGTCCTCGAGCAGCACGTGGCCCCCATCGCTGCAGACGTGGCGGCCACTGTGGGCGGCACGCTGAATGCCGAGCCCCCCCTCCTCTCCGGCCACCATCTCCACCGCCACCTCCACCCTCCTCGCCTCCTCCACCGCCACCACCCCCTCCTCCGCCGCCATCACCGCCCAGCTCCGCGACATCGACTAGCGCCTCATGAGGACAATGCCATCGCCATATCAAGGTCCTGCAAAACACCGCAGGCCTCACCGCCCAGGCGGTGAAGGACATTGCCGCCAAGCCAGCCCTGGCTGGCCCGGCTGGCGATGCTCCTCCCACCCAGACCTGGGCGGACATGCTAGTAAGCAACACACCACCTCCACCACCTCCGCCGTTCACGGCAGCACAGCTCCAGCAGCAGAAGCTCGACCTCCGCGATGAGACCGAGCTCGTCAAGCGCAGCCTTAACGCCATACTCAAGAACTTCGACATGGAGGAAGGTAAGAATTCCGAGAAGCTTGCACGTGCGTTTGAGAGCAAAATCCTTGATCGCATGGGCCTTCTTGGTGAGATTAAAATCAGGTCGCCCACCGCCTTCCCCGCGCGCGGGGTAAGGCAGGGGCGCCCCCGTTTCTTCTGATCTTTATAAGAGCCTGGCAGGGGACAAGATTTCGTTTCTCAGCCGACGCCGCAAGCGGCTCGATCGAGAACACTCCCTTCAGGTGCCGTGGACGACGACATGACCCTGGCGCAGCAACAACAGCGACGGGAGCTATGGCCGACCTACCTCCAGCTCCGGCAGACCAAGGCGGGACAGCCGGTGTACTGGAAGGGGGCGGCCATCTACGTCGGCCACAAGGCCTGGCACGCGACCCCAGCCGGCGGCAACCACCGCGCGGCCCTGGCCGCGACTCTTCTGGGCTTCTGGGCTTCTGGGCTTCTAGTGGGCTTCTAGTGGGCTTCTGGGCTTCTGGGCAGCGACCCAAGACGCCCCAGCTTAGGGTCCGAATACAGCAGTAGTAGTGTAGAATAGTTAGACAGTGGCCTTGTACATGCACGCCTACTACAGGCACTATACCAGCTGATCGCTTATGAACATTAATTAGTCATGTACATGTGTGCCCATGACGCGCCACACACCAGATGATGCCTAGCTTTATAATATTTGGTTATGTACTGTGCCTGGGCAGAGTCTGAGCCACTCTCTGCTGAGAAGCCATGCCTTAGCTTTTGTACATAGCCATGACAATCTTCCCTCCCCATGACAGGCTCCCCTAATAGCTGGGTTGAGCTTGATAGATCGTGGGGGTGCAGGTGCCCTGGTGCACCTCGAGCAAGTGTCGTTTACATTCCCACCCTTGCAGGAAGTAGCTTAGAATTATTAAAAGCCATATGCCCCTTCTCTGGGATATGTGCTACATTTACTCCCAACGGAATTATGTTCCTAATTAATTAATTTAATTATAGGAACAGGCAGACGCTCAGCAGATGGTCAAGGATCTGCGCAGCTGCCAGCAGAAGCACGACGGCAAGGGGGCCTGGTTCTGGTACTTGTAAGCGCCTCGGGCACCCGGACGGCCTCGGCCGGCCCCACCGCCACGATGTTCCCGGCGCACCGGCCAAGCGGCTTCGTACCTGGGCCACGGCCACTGCCGAGGTCATGGGGACAGCTGCGCCGCCCCCGCCCCTGCCCCCAGCCGCCGCCGCCCGCCCGGCTGCCCTGGTCGGCGGCCCTGGCTGCCGGGCTCCTGGCCCCGCCCAGGTCAGCGGCTGACTACCTAGTCCCCCCACTGATCGGCCCGCTTGGCGACCCGTCAGGCATGCCTCCTTTCACCTTCCGCGAGGTCACAGATCGAGGCGGTCCAGCGTCTGCGTTACGACGCCGCCACCGGCTCCGACGAGATTCCGGCCGCGGTACTGTGACACTTGCAGCCGAGTTCGAGGACACTGGTGTCATGCTGCTCCGTTCCGGGATATCTGCAACCGCATTCTGCTGTCGTCGCATGCAACCGCCCCCAGCGGCCTGGCAACACAGTTTTCGCACGATGCTGTACAAGAACAAGGCCGGTCGCCAGCCGACCCCGGTAACTACAGACAGATGGGTGTGCATCCAAAGTGCCCCCCTCAAGCTAATCTCATGCAGCTCATCCTGAACCGCCTGCGCACGGCCCTGGACGGCCACCTCAGCGAGACTCAGCACGGCTTCCGTTCAGGTTGCAACACAGTACTGTACAGGCGCTCTTCGCTACTCGCCGCCTTGTGGAAGAACTGCAACGCCTTCAGCCTGGTGAGTCCCCTCTGCACCTTGTGCTGGTGGACTTGATCAAAGCCTTCGATTCGGTTTTCTGGCCTGCGCTATGGGACATCCTCGCTCTGTTCCGGATCCCCCGCCCCCTTATTGCTGTCATCCGCAACCTGTATGAAGGGTCCACCACTTCGGTGCGCACTTCCTACGGGACCACGCAACCATGCCCTGCACATGTACAGAAGGGTGTGCATGTGGCAGGGCTGCGTGCTGTCGCCCTACCTTTTCATTATTGTGGTCGAATACGTAATGATAATTTCAGGCGCGCAAGCGATTTGCCCGCATCGTGCATGGGTATATAGGGAACCAGGGGTGCAGGTCGAAAACCGTTTCTGGCATGGCGGGGCGGAAACGGAGATTCGGCTGGGCGCTGGCGGACATCATCTATGCAGACGACACCACCCTCTTCGAGCACACTGAGCACGTGCAGACGTGGCTTGACTGCCTGGCTATAGCTATCGAGGCCCGCGCAGTGGGGCTTGAGGTCAGCAAGAAGACAGAGGCTCTGGCGATTGGGCTCGATCACTCAGCCACCGCCCGCCCTCTTTCTCCTTGATGGCTCACAAGTCCCGGTCTGTATCCGGGGACCCCGTCATGCAATTAGTTGCTGGCCGGTATAGCTTACTCCCCAGCTGCGAGGCTGATGTGGACCACCACATCTCCCTCGCCTGGCACGCTTTACGCCAATACCGGGCCCTGTGGCGCAAGCCCCTGGGCAAGATAGAGAAACAGGACCTGTTCCAGGTCCTCGTCCTCGATCCCTGTTCTTACGTACGGGACCGAGACGTGGACCCTCACCGCCGACCTGGCCCGCAAGCTGGACGGCGCGACCGGTCACCAACATGCTGCGCTCCATTTTCCGAGTATAGGCTATGCAGCTCATGTTCAGCAATGTGAGGACCTGCATATGTACCTCGGCATGCCATATATCACTAGCACCATTAACTGGTTAAGCAGCGGCGCCTGCAGCTATAGTAGGGCACTTAGCTCGCAGGCAACCAGGTAGACACCTCACGTGGCCCAGGGCTCCGCGGGGCTGCGCCCATGCAGCTCAGCCTGGCCGGCACCTCCTTACGTGGGCCGGGCCCAGCCAATGCATGCTCGCCGCCGCAAGGCCCGCACCTTCAAAGAACAGCTCATGCAGTCGCAGACATGGGAGGGCTAGGTCTCTCCGTGATTTGGAACAAGATGATGGACAAGGCCAAGTGGGCCCAGGTTATAGAGGACAACGAACCCCCTCCCGTGGGGAAGCGCCCGCGTGCGCAAACATACGGGAGGCACGCCAGACAGGTCCCCTAGGGTAGAGAGCTTAGACTAGTTGTTGTGGATAGATGTTTGTAGATAGATGTTTTAGATATCTATATAGGACAGGTAGATCGACTATTTGCACCCATCCATCCATCCATCCATCCATCCATCCATCCATCCATCCATCCATCCATCCATCCATCCATCCATCCATCCATCCATCCATCCATCCATCCATCCATCCATCCATCCATCCATCCATCCATCCATCCATCCATCCATCCATCCATCCATCCATCCATCCATCCATCCATCCATCCATCCATCCATCCATCCATCCATCCATCCATCCATCCATCCATCCATCCATCCATCCCGTCCATCCATCCATCCATCCATCCATCCATCCATCCATCCATCCATCCATCCATCCATCCATCCATCCATCCATCCATCCATCCATCCATCCATCCATCCATCCATCCATCCATCCATCCATCCATCCATCCATCCATCCATCCATCCATCCATGCATCCATCCATCCATCCATCCATCCATCCATCCGGCCATCCATCCATCCATCCATCCATCCATCCATCCATCCATCCATCCATCCATCCATCCATCCATCCATCCATCCATCCATCCATCCATCCATCCATCCATCCATCCATCCATCCATCCATCCATCCATCCATCCATCCATCCATCCATCCATCCATCCATCCATCCATCCATCCATCCATCCATCCATCCATCCATCCATCCATCCATCCATCCATCCATCCATCCATCCATCCATCCATCCATCCATCCATCCATCCATCCATCCATCCATCCATCCATCCATCCATCCATCCATCCATCCATCCATCCATCCATCCATCCATCCATCCATCCATCCATGCATCCATCCATCCATCCATCCATCCATCCATCCATCCATCCATCCATCCATCCATCCATCCATCCATCCATCCATCCATCCATCCATCCATCCATCCATCCATCCATCCATCCATCCATCCATCCATCCATCCATCCATCCATCCATCCATCCATCCATCCATCCATCCATCCATCCATCCATCCATCCATCCATCCATCCATCCATCCATCCATCCATCCATCCATCCATCCATCCATCCATCCGTCCGTCCGTCCATCCATCCATCCATCCATCCATCCATCCATCCATCCATCCATCCATCCATCCATCCATCCATCCATCCATCCATCCATCCATCCATCCATCCATCCATCCATCCATCCATCCATCCATCCATCCATCCATCCATCCATCCATCCATCCATCCATCCATCCATCCATCCATCCATCCGGCCATCCATCCATCCATCCATCCATCCATCCATCCATCCATCCATCCATCCATCCATCCATCCATCCATCCATCCATCCATCCAGGTTAACTAATGCTCCGTGATGGACTCCCCAACGCGGGAGCATGAGTCTAATTAATTTTATTAGTTAATTCATTAATTCATTCAATTGAAATTATGGCTGGCTTGCGTGTAGAACGCCCTAGATGCATGACCTAGACGGTGGGGCCGGAAACCTGAGCTTGCTTGATCAGGGCCGACAGGCTTACCCGCCAAACCCTCGCCAAGCGCCTCGCCTGAACCCAAGAAACCATGCCACGATCGCCACAAATGGAGCCAATACTTGCCCGGCGACGGAATGTTCTCCCTCGTCGAGTGGCAGAGACTGTCGCCGCAGGAATGCGTCGAGGTTCTCGAGTTCCTCGTACAGGAACGGAAGCTCTTCGTGACCCAGAAGGGGGGGGCGGCTAGATCGACTACCGCGACACGTCCTGGCTCTACACCTTTGACGAACCAAGCCAACGCCTGTTTATCTTGACCAGCCACTACCAGCGCAGCTGCGGCGACATCACCAGAGCGATCAACGCCAGCCTCGCACGTACAGCCGGCTGCCCCATCGGCTCCCTCCCTCTGCAAGGATGACATCCGCGCAGTGCTGGAGGAGCACGTGACCTGGCCGCTGGCCGAGAAGCTGACATCGCTGAACACCACGCTCAACACGGTGGAAGCCCGGGTCTCCAACGTGGAAACCAAGGTCGTCCACAAGCTACAACCCCAGTTCACGGCACTACACACCGCGGCGCAGGCTTCGGAAACGCATGCTGCACTTGTCTCTCGCCTTAACCATGCAGGTGGAGGGCAAGTGTGGCGTGCTCCTGAAGAAGCTTAAGGCCATCACCGCCCACACCGAGGCCCTGGCCACACAGGTCCCCAAGATAGCGGAGCAGACGGCCACCATTGCATCCCAGCCACCCCGGCAGGATGCTGGCGACCTCCCGCCGCTCTCCTACGCGCGGACCTGCTGCGGTCAGCGACCGCCTCCACCACCGACGCCATCGCCACGAAGCTCCAGGAGCTGGAGGACCACCGCCAGGCCCAGCAACGGGAGGTCACCGACCGCGCTCGCTGCGAGTGCCGAGTGGTGCTACGTCGCTTCCCCCAGAAGCCAGGTGAGACGTCAACCTGACTCTTGCTGACGAGCTCAAGAACCAGCTTCTTACCCTCATGGGCCTGGTAGGTGAGGTAGAACTGCGTGGGTGCCACCGCCTTCCCCACGTACTCACGGGACAAGGCGGCTCCCCCACCAGTCCTGCTCACCTTCCCCTCCCCTGAGGATAAGCAGCGGTTCCTCTCTCGTCGCAAGCGGTTGCATGACCTCACCTGGACGCTGGATGACGACCTCACCCCCGCTCAGCAACATGCAGGCACAGGTCGCTGCTGCAGCGACGCGACCTGTGGCCGGAATACCTCCGCCATAAGCAGGACCCCCAGAAGCCCAAGGTGTACTGGAGGGGCGGGGACCTGATGATCAACCACAAGATGTGGACGCCCCCAGCGGGCTAGAATAGCAATAGCCCTAGCTTGTACCCTTTGGCGTCACTGCCGCTAAGGCAGCCATGCCTAGAATGTTGCCTAGCTGTGCCAACACACCTAGTCACGTGCCGCCAACGCACGGTACACAACCAGCCATAGCCTTAGCCTAGTCCTAGTACAGCCATGCTACGCCCTGGCTATGTTCAGATTACTTGCCCACGCTCCTTGCTATGATATGCTCACATGGGTCTTATTGCACCCACAGTTTGCCGGATCGTTAGCCTGTCCTTTTAGCTAGCCGCGCCCGATTGCAGCTGTGGCATGCCTTTGGCATGAAGGAGACTGGGGGTCTCTGCCCTTTCTCCTGTAGTGCACACACAGGGATTAAAAGCACTTCGGTGCTCCGTGACTCCCCAACGGGAGCACGAGTTTAATTAATTAATTAATTAATTGATCAGGGCATGTGTTTCGAGCCTAACTGGCAGGGAGTGGCTAGTGGTGAGCACCATGGCTGCGATCGCTCTCCCACCATATACGAGGAAATACCCGCAAATGGAAAACCACTGTTCTAACTAGTAAGTCATTACGTTAGCCATGCCATGATTCCAAACGTCCAAGAACAGCACACTGTGCAAAGGCAAAAATCCTTCGTGTACATATGTGTGTATGCGTTCCCTCTTTTCCTACTTAGTTTTGGTTGCATGTTTTTGGTGGTGGTGGTGGTGGTGGTGGTGGTGGTGGTGGTGGTGGTGGTGGTGGTGGTGGTGGTGGTGGTGGTGGTGGTGGTGGTGGTGGTGGTGGTGGTGGTGGCGGCGGCGGCGGCGGCGGCGGCGGCGGCGGCGGCGGCGGTGGTGGTGGTGGTGGTGGTGGTGGTGGTGGTGGTGGTGGTGGTGGTGGTGGTGGTGGTGGTGGTGGTGGTGGTGGTGGTGGTGGTGGTGGTGGTGGTGGTGGTGGTGGTGGTGGTGGTGGTGGTGGTGGTGGTGGTGGTGGTGGTGGTGGTGGTGGTGGTGGTGGTGGTGGTGGTGGTGGTGGTGGTGGTGGTGGTGGTGGTGGTGGTGGTGGTGGTGGTGGTGGTGGTGGTGGTGGTGGTGGTGGTGGTGGTGGTGGTGGTGGTGGTGGTGGTGGTGGTGGTGGTGGTGGTGGTGGTGGTGGTGGTGGTGGTGGTGGTGGTGGTGGTGGTGGTGGTGGTGGTGGTGGTGGTGGTGGTGGTGGTGGTGGTGGTGGTGGTGGTGGTGGTGGTGGTGGTGGTGGTGGTGGTGGTGGTGGTGGTGGTGGTGGTGGTGGTGGTGGTGGTGGTGGTGGTGGTGGTGGTGGTGGTGGTGGTGGTGGTGGTGCATGGTGTGTGTGTGTGACACACTGTCTGACAGACGTACAGTGTGTGTGTGTGTGTGTTTTCCCTATCAACCTTTCTTGTTACCCTCTGTCTCTCTCCATGCAGGTCTTCCTAGTGATAGCCACGCGGCTCCCGCGGCATTCGCGTCTTTCCTCTCAGACAACTACCCTAGTCCTTCCACGGCATTGGATCGCCATGCGTCCAGGCAGAGTTGCACGTCTCACTTCACATAGGTCATTAGAGTCTAGTTTGTATAAATAAGGGTATGCCTCACATTAGTTAATAATTAATTAATTAGTTAACATAACTCTACACATTTCCATCTCGATTCATATTCATCATCCTGAACAACTCAAAAACGCGGACAATATAACGCAGGCTCGAGCTACCATGGTCCGGATTCTCCCGATTTCTGGCCTGTGCTGGTTGTCTCCTTGACCGATACCTCCGTCGGAGTATATAGGTAGCACATGTCCCTAAGTCCCGACCTACCTCCAGCTCCGGCATGCAGACCAAGGCCGAACAGCCGGTGTACTGCATGGAAGGGGGCGGCCATCTACGTCGGCCACAAGCCCTGGCTCGCGACCCCCGCGACCACCATGGCCCCAGCGGCTCCAGACGCCCCAGCTTAGGGTCCGAATACAGCAGTATTAGTGTAGAATATAGTTAGACAGTGGCCTTGTACATGCACGCCTACTAGAGGCACTATACCAGCTGACTCATGAACACTAAGTTAATTAGTCATGTACATGTGTGCCCATGACGCGCCACACACCAGATGATGCCTAGCTTTATTATTTAGTTATGCTGTGCCTACGCAGAGAGCTACTCTCTGCTGAGAAGCCATGCCCTAGCTTTGTATAGTAGGCATGCTGATCTTCCACGTACCCATGACGGGCCCCCCTTACTAGTTGGGCTGGGCTCTGATAGATCACGGTGGTGCAGGTGCCCTTCAATGGTGCACCTAGACGGTAGGTGGCAGTATACATTCCCCCACCTGCAGGAAGTAGCCAAGAGTGTATTAAAAGCCAAGGCAAGAGTGTATTAATATTAATTAGGAACATAACTCCGTTGGTAGTATATGTAGCACATAGCCCTTGAGAAGAGGCATATGGCCTAAATAATACATTCTAAGCTACTTCCTGCAAGGGTGGGAATGTAAACAGCACTTGCTCTAGGTGCACTAGGGCACCTGCACCACCCAGAGTCTCGGGCAACTCCCAGCTAAGGGGAGCCCGTCGATCATAGGTGAGGAAGATCATTGTATAGCTATATAAACTATATATATATATTAAAAATATAATTACTTACAGCAGAGTGAAATCACTCAAACCAAAGCAAACGCCCAGCTATAAACCTATATACAGAGCCATGTCAAAGCTCTATACTATATATATACCCAGGGACGTGCGTGGCTGTTCTCGCTTTCCTTGCGGAGTGTGGGCTCGGCGTACCTTCGTGCTCTTCCCATGGCCCCCCCATTCGCCTTGGCTCCCAGCCACTACTCGGTGGCGCTCCGGCACCAGCTATTTGCCCCGCAGCCTCTTGTTCCGGCCGGGCGGCCTTGTGGTAGCTGTGGGCAGCCGCTGGATCCCACGGGGACTCACTACCTTTCCTGCATGGGGGGCCAACAGAATCAGAATTGGTATTTGTATTTGCACACTGTCCTCCTGACGGTGGTGCTCGCCATGATTCGGTCGGTTTTCCCCCACGCGAACATCCGGTCCGAGGATGCGGATGGCGCTGCCTTCTATTCCCCCAACCACCGGCCTGACATCGTGGTGCTGGACTTTGAGGGGGGTGGCCGGCATCTGCTTATTGACGTTTCGGTGGCGCGGCCCTTGGCTCTTAGCCACGTGGCTGGGGCCTCCCTCACGGCAGGTTACACGGCGGACCGGGCGGAGCGGGCCAAGCTCCTGGCCTACGGCGACGTCGGGCACCATCGTGTGGTGCCCTTTGTCCTGGAGGAGTTTGGGGCCATGGGGCCCCTGACCTCCGCCTTCTTCAAGGAGTGTTGCCGGCTCCGGGAGGACCGGCTGGACCTGGAGGGCCAGCGGGCCCCATGGTCGGCGCGGACCTGGACGTCATATTGGCGTCAGCGCTTCATTGTCGGTGGCGCTGACTCGGGCCATGGCTGACATCATGCTCCGCCGTACGCGGGCTGATTTTGCGGTGCAGCAGGGCTATTAGGTTCCTCCCGTTAGGCGTTTCCATTGGTCTTATCGTAGTATAGAGCTTTGACATGGCTCTGTATATAGGTTTATAGCTGGGCGTTTGCTTTGGTTTGAGTGATTTCACTCTGTTGTAAGTAATTATATTTTTAATATATAGCTGGGCGTTTGCTTTGGTTTGAGTGATTTCATAGCAATACCCCACCACACTCATCGAAAATGGCTGTGTTTGAGTGTATATTTTTCGCGACCGGTTCAGTCCTTTTCGGTCCCCAAGTACCGTCGAACCACAGCGCGGTACCTAAAATTGCGTAACGGAAACTGAAAGAACCGAAACTGTAGGATGTTGTCATGGACCGTATGAATGAATTTTGTCGCCCGTACGAGGGATTTGACGCACCGTACGAGGAGTTGTCATGGACCGTATCCGTAACCGTACGATGGAACCGCGAGTTATAGTGACCACCTGCCTCCGTGGCAGGGCAGGCAGGGAAGGTAGAGGCTATGGCACTCGTTAATATTAATCGAAGGGGAAATTTCGCCAAACGTGCAACGTGCGTGCTCACATACGACTTTCGGTGGGTACCTAAAAGGAGTAAAATACTTGCCTCATGGCTTGTTCAAAGCCGACAGGGCGTACTGTGGGTTTACTGTATCCCTAAGGTGCAAATACTTAGGAGGCGCTGGGAGGCGTGCAAAATTTGATGGCCATTGCCTCGGACATGGTCAGATATGGACACTAGTTAACAGGAAGGTGAGAGTTAACTGGAAGGTGAACAAACTTATGGGAATATCGAAATTTGAAGCGGCAGGCACTCTAAAATTTCAACAAGAATCGCAGCCTTGGTTGGTCATGACGATGATGCGCAGTTTAAGAAGCGTCAGAAAATGGGGCAGGCTTTAATTTGCACCTTTAGTGGTACGGATTGAGGCCAGCTGTAGGGCTCTCAGGTCGTTGTTAGTATTAGTGTAGGCTTGCAGACTGTATGGCTTCTGGTGCCCCGTGCGAAGGTGTCTATTCTTTATCGTGTACTCACGAATCCGAGGCTTCGAATATTTTACAGCTGCAAAGCGTCACGACGGCCGCGGTTCCAGTGGTGCGTCAAGGTTTGGTTGTTATATACATGAAGAGGGCCGCTCGTGTAACCATTCGCCACGATAGTTTGTGGATTACCTTGGCTGCTCAGGCAGTCTTCAGGATAGCTCTTATGAGCCAAGTTGATGCCGATTTATCAATGCAGCGTGACTGCAGCACATACCGGACCTGTGCAGTGAGAATTGCGGACATCATTGCTGCAGCTTTCTTTGTTTACTTGATGGTAACAAAGCTGTGCAAACCTTCTGGAAGTCAGATATTGGCATGGTTGTGCAGCATTGTGGAAGCTCGATTTGTTCCCCAGTTTCTTGGCCCTTTTTTTCTATCAATAAGTAGGTATAGCAATATGGTATGGCTAACCGGCATGCAGGGGTCAGGCAGAGTCGGTATGCTTTCACTGCAAAGGGCAGCAACTTGCACGATGCACAGCTGGCTCATACATTATTTGCCTATATATTGCATGCATGAGTATTTCTTTGCATGGTAAGTGTCTTCAACGTGCATGTGTGCGATGTTTTATCGTGAGTCCAGCGATACTAGACTCCATGCGGCATGCGTGTATGATTGCTTCGTTGAACGACAGTAAAATCATGTTTCTTGTATGCAGGGCAGTGAGCCAGTGAGCCAACTGTGTATTCTATGCTTATTAGTGTCACAAACATGTCAGTGAGTGAGAAATGGTTGAAACAGCCCTGAAAACCATCAAATCTAGTGGTCACTTACGATCGTGTACTCTACCGTATTATACCGTATTATACTTTATACGGACCCTGTGCGTATAAGCGTGTATTACGTATAACGGAACTCTGACCCTGATGGATCGATGGGTGGGGACACACAATCCTACCGGTCTAATCTATCTACGACATCAAGCCAACTCTAGTCTAAGCTCTCTACCCTAGCTCTCTTCATGTATTATTTAGTTAGCTAGCTAGGTGGTATGCAATGATTGTGGAAATGTTAGGCCATTCGTGGTTGACATGCGTGGACATTCATTTATATTTATTCATTTATTTTTTATTCATGGGCATTGGCTATTCCGATTTAATGATGTTATGGGTGGTAGCAGTATTATCAAGGAGGAAAATTAGTTAGCATCTTTGACACAGGAGTGTAACTCGCGACTCACACTAACTACTACTTGGAATAATGTATATCAATTCAGATCAGTAATTGAGCTTAGCTTGCATGCAGGCCTTATATCAAGGAGACAACCAGATATATTATTATTATCAAGGAGACAACCAGCGCAGGCCAATAATCATATCAAGGAGACAAATGGGTGGTAGCAGGATTAGTTAGCATCTTTGACACAGGAGTGCAACTCGCGACTCACGCTAACTACTACTTGGAATAATGTATATCAATTCAGATCAGTAATTGAGCTTAGATGGCATGCAGGCCTTATATCAAGGAGACAACCATATATATTATTCTTATCAAGGAGACAACCAGCGCAGGCCAGAAATCATATCAAGGAGACAACCAGCATCTAGTCTCTACACGTAAGGCAGCCATAATTGCAATGCACAAGGCTACACATTTCCATCACCATTCATATTCATCATCCTGAACGACTCAAACACGCGGACAAGATAACGGCAGGCTCGAGCTACCATGGTCCGGATTCTCCCGATTTCTGGCCTGCGCTGGTTGTCTCCTTGACACTATGATGATTATCAAGGAGACAACCAGCGCAGGCCAGAAATCGGGCGTATGCTCACATGATACGGCATTGGAATATCCCATGTCTCCATCACTTGCACTTTGTGCGCACCGAGCCACCCATGCAGTCGCCCACCCATGCAGCCACCTGGCCACCCACCCACACAACTACTCACACACTCACGTGCCCGTACACCTAAACACCCACCCGTCCACCCACCCAGTGACCCACCCACCCAGCCAGCTGCGCCCGTGCTAACCCACCTTTTATAACCACGCGTGCACCTAGGCACCCAACCACCTACCAACCCACTTGGACATCCACCCACCCACCAAGGCACCTGCGCAACCCACGTACCAATCAGGTAATGAGGAGGCATTCACCCATCCGATGCGCCAACCACCCAATCACCCAGCCACCTAAACACCCAGCCAGCTGGCCCCATATGCACCCATGCGGCCGCCCACCCTTGACCCACCCACGCACCTACAAGTACCCACTCAACCACTCACTCCCCCCCACCCTTATACCCACTGACCCACCCACACATGCATTTTCTCAGCCAGCCAGCCACCTACCTCACCCCCAACGTGCACAGCCCTTCACCTGCGATAGGTGAGACGGTCCCAACCATAAACCCATCCACGCATCCATATCTGTGCGCGCACCTGTCCATCTACCCGTCCCTTCGCCTACCCACCCATACAGTCATCTACACATCCACCAGCCACCAACCACCAATGGCCTACCCACCAACCCACCCACCCACACGCATCCCTAACCAACCAACCACCAACCCACCACCCTCAATACCGTGCCATTGTTTCACTCACGAATCCAACAACCCACCCACTTCGCAGTCCCCAAAGCCTATCAATCACCCAGCCACCTGGACATCTACCTATGACCGACCACCCTTGTACTCATCCACCCACCATGACCAGCCAGCCAGCCAGCCACCCTCTCCAGCTGCCTGTGCTCCCAGCTACTCGGCCAGCCATTTACCAAGGCATCCACCTTTCAGCCAGCCACCTGCCATTGAACCCACCTACGCCTAGGCATCCCTTGAAGCATCTATAGCCTAAGCCTCCCACACAAGACTTCCTGGGCAACCAACCAACCAACCAGTCACCCAGCAACACAACCACCTAACCACCTAAACACTCGACAACCCAATTACCGAACCACCTAACTACCCAACACCCAAACCAGCCAGGCATGAGCCCGCCCTTTTGCCCTCGCATGCCCGCACCATCGCAACCCCCCATAAACGCCCCGCTCACCTAGCCAGCCACACGCCCAGCCAGCCACCTGCTCAACTCACGCATGAAGGCAATATCAGCCATGCATGGCCTCACCTTGCATCACTTGCATTGCCTGGCTAATTTGCATGAGGCAGCTTCCATCTCGTGGTAAGCAATTGCAAAGGCATTTCTTCATAGTAATGAATGAGAAACAACGTCGCAAACGCTCTCCTTGCCCTCTTTGAAGCAGTATATAAATCAGAAAGACAAGGGAAAATATCTGGACAAGGTGGCAATAACCACTGCATAATGCCCTTGAGAAAGTCTTATTAATCCAGCTCTCTACCCTTTGAGAAGCTGCCTTGCCCCTTAGCAACGATTCTGGGACCTCTAGCTCGCTCACCTCGCTTAATCTGCGCTTCTTCATGGCTGCCGGGAGATGCGAAGCGTGAGCCCAGCGGGTCGTGGCGAGGTCGTCTGCCCAACCCATCACATCTCGAAACCGCATTGACGGCTAATAAAAAATGATGAACCCCTTTGCCTTTTGTATCTAGCGTCAAAGGAACAATAAACTCGCTTGGAAAACACTGTCGCAAAGAGCTTTCTACAGGCATTATAAGCAATTTTCGCAGCTTTTACCGCACTTACTGCACATCCGGAAGACCATTAGCGACCTTTGCGCGGAATCTTGGGCACGCCATATGTCCTGCTGGCTTATTGCCGCAGGCTGGGCAGTACAGGAAGGTCGGGCATAGCCTAAAGAGCTAATTATCTGACGACAAAGACATGTATTGTACGAAGCAAGAAACAGACGGATTTCGCGCCCCATATTTATTCAGGCGAATGCCGGAGAAAAAAAAGCGAAACTCAGAAAACGAAAACACTAACGTTTTCGGGGATATTGTAACGCATAATCTGAGCTATCGAGCCGGGATTTTAATCTCCTCTCGTAACCAGGACTTTTAGACACGTACCACCGAGAAATCTGGTTTTCGCGAAAAAAAATGGTGCGCTGCAAAAAAACAATTTGTCCCGTTCAATTCCCTCGTCGCAATCACAGCTCATATCATTCCAAAACTATTCCATGGATTAACCGTGATGTAAGCTTCGTTTTGACACCTCGAGCGGCTGCAGTGACGCAAGTTTCAAAACGCTAGCTGATACTCGTCCGCCATGGGTGTTTTCGTCGTTTTCGTCTCTGGGGTCGCGGGAAAAATCGAGATGACGACCTCCGAGTCTCGGTCACTGTAATGCCCAGCTCGTAACCGGCAGTGACCGTCGCGTGTCCGCCCCTGTAACCCCCGGTCTGTCAGTCAGTAACCCCCGGTCGCGTTTCCGTTTCTATACGTCGGTTGACCGTTTTTTACCGTTTTGCCCCCCGTTTTCTTCCGAGGCATTTAAGTCCAGATCTGAAGTAGGGTGGATCTCGCAGTGCCAGGTGCGTCGATTGAAAAAACGGCCGAAATCGGACGAACAAAGTTAACATAGGTTGATGGAACCGGTATTTTCCGGGGGGGCTCAAACACAGCCATTTTCGATGAGTGTGGTGGGGTATTGCTATGCACTCGGCTGTAAGTAATTATATTTTTATAATATATATATTAAAAATATAATTACTTACAGCAGAGTGAAATCACTCAAACCAAAGCAAACGCCCAGCTATAAACCTATATACAGAGCCATGTCAAAGCTCTATACTACGATAAGACCAATGGCCCGGAAACGCCTAACGGGAGGAACCTAATAGCCCTGCTGCACCGCAAAATCAGCCCGCGTACGGCGGAGCATGATGTCAGCCATGGCCCGAGTCAGCGCCACCGACAAGCGCTGACGCCAATATGACGTCCAGGTCCGCGCCGACCATGGGGCCCGCTGGCCCTCCAGGTCCAGCCGGTCCTCCCGGAGCCGGCAACACTCCTTGAAGAAGGCGGAGGTCAGGGGCCCCATGGCCCCAAACTCCTCCAGGACAAAGGGCACCACACGATGGTGCCCGACGTCGCCGTAGGCCAGGAGCTTGGCCCGCTCCGCCCGGTCCGCCGTGTAACCTGCCGTGAGGGAGGCCCCAGCCACGTGGCTAAGAGCCAAGGGCCGCGCCACCGAAACGTCAATAAGCAGATGCCGGCCACCCCCCTCAAAGTCCAGCACCACGATGTCAGGCCGGTGGTTGGGGGAATAGAAGGCAGCGCCATCCGCATCCTCGGACCGGATGTTCGCGTGGGGGAAAACCGACCGAATCATGGCGAGCACCACCGTCAGGAGGACAGTGTGCAAATACAAATACCAATTCTGATTCTGTTGGCCGCCCCCCATGCAGGCAAGGTAGTGAGTCCCCGTGGGATCCAGCGGCTGCCCACAGCTACCACAAGGCCAGCTACCACAAGGCCCTATATATATTTTTATAATATATATAGAGTAACTCTGTGCATGGGCGAAGCATGACTCAAAATTGCTATAGCTATTGCAAGGGCCGGTGTGGGCCCATCACGTAGGCATACATGGCCACGTCACTAAGCTTTCTAGTATACTCTACTGCTATATATATTCCCCTACGCTGGGGTGGCTGGGGTGGCTGGGGTGGCTGGGGTGGCTGGGGTGGCTGGGGCGGCAGGGGTCGCCTGCCTGCCCTGCCAGGGCTTGTGGGCGCTGTAGATGTCCGCCCCCCTCCAGTAGACCGGCTTCTGCCCTGCCGCCTGCCGGGGCTGGAGGTAATTAATTAGGAACATAACTCCGTTGGGAGTATATGTAGCACATAGCCCTTGAGAAGGGGCATATGGCCTATAATACATTCTAAGCTACTTTCTGCAAGGGTGGGAATGTAAATGACACTTGCTCTAGCTAGGTGCACCAGGGCACCTGCATCCCCATGATCTATTATCAAGCTAAGCCCAGCTAAGGGGGAGCCTGTCATGGGGGGGAAGATCATCATAGCTGAATATATAAATCATTATATAAATCAGAATCATAGCTATATACAAAAGCTAGAGCGTGGCATCTCAGCAGAGAGCAGCTCTCTGCATTAATGAATGAATGAATTAATTAATTAGGAACATCACTCCGTTGGGAGTAAATGTAGCACATATCCCTGAGAAGGGGCATATGGCTTACATCCTAGGCTACTTCATGCAAGGGTGGGAATGTAAGCTACCCTTGCTCTAGGTGCACCAGGGTACCCGCACCCTCATGGTCTATCACGCTATGCCCAGCTATAAGGGGGAGCATGCCATGTGGGGGAAGATCATCATGGCTATATTATGTACAAGGGCGAGGGCATGGCTTCTCAACAGAGAGCATCTCTCTGCATAGGCATAGCATGGCTAAATTCTTAATGCAACATCCATGGGGGTCCCATTACAGGCATGGCTTGGCTAAATTCTGAAGGCAACATCCATGGGGGCCATTATGGGCGCACATGCATGGGCGTGGGCCACATGCTAGGCTAAGCCTGACTAATCTACACTACTGGTATGGATCCCCTAGTCTGAGGTGGCAGGAGGGGGCTGCCAGGGCTTGTGGTCAACGTGGATGAACGCCCCCTATATACCGGCTTCGGACCCCCTGCGCTCTGCCGGAGCTGAAGGTAGGTCGGCCATAGCTCGCGTCGCCGCTGTTGCTGGGCCAGGGTCAAGTCGTCGTCCAGCGTGAAGCGAGGACTTCCTCGAGAGCTTCTTGCGGCATTTAAGGAACGCCAGCCTGTCCGCCATGTAAGGTGAGGAGCACGGGTGCCGGGCCAGCCTTCCCCCGCGCGCGGGGGAGGCGGACAGCCGACATGTCCAGCTCACCAGTGAGTAGCATGGGGGCAAAAATGTCGCGCATAAATGCCTCAAGAAGGCTCGTGGACGTGACTCACCTGCCGGCTGGTCGAAGTGCTTAATTGACGATGACATTGTGGCTGCGCCGGGCGATGTCGGCTTCCTCGCGAAGGTCGAGGGCTTGTTGCTTGAGTTGTGCCGAGATGGTGGAGGTGGTGGAGGTGGTGTGCTGCTTAAGCAAGTCCGCCCAGGTGGAGGAAGCATCGCCGGCCGGGCCAGCAGGCGCCGGCTGGGCGGCGATGTCCTTCACCGCCTGGGCGGTGAGGCCGGCGGTGTCATGCAAGCTCTCAAGGGCGGTGGCGGTGGCTTGAAGGCGTTGGTCGAGGTCGAGGAGCTGGGCTTTGTTTGATGTCGGCAGTGGAGGCGGAAATGGCAGTGGAGGTGGCGGTGAGGTGAGGAAGTTCAGCAGCCAGCGGGCCATGCACCCATTGCTGCGACGTCAGCAGCAAGGGGGGTCACGTGCTGCATGCTGGAAGGCTTCCATGAGGATGGAACGGAGGGTGGGGGCGGAGATGGATGGAGCCCAGATCTCGCCGTCAGAGCGCTGGAGAAGAGAGTTGAGGATGGCGTGCTGGAGCTGGGGGCGGGGGCAGCCGAACAGCATGCTGTGGTTGGTCCAGCGGCTGCCGTTGCCGCAGAGGAGGCGATCTTGGTCGTAGAGATGGAGGCACAGGTCGTATAGCGAGGCGTAGTCCCCGAAGAAGATGCAGTGCATAGCATCGTCCGGGGAAATGTTGGTCCAGTCGTGATCATCGACCTGGAAAGGTTGGGGCCGAAAGCGCGCGGTTCACAGGGGCGGGACCCCCTTTTTTCGTCGGCTGAGCGGGTGCGTTTCGGGTCAGGCGATGCTGATGACGAGGCATTAAGCCCGGGAGGTTGCTGGGCGACCACCAGTGCACGACTAGTGTCACCGCTGCCTGCCGGACCTGAGAGCGAAGCTGCAGCCTGAGCTGCAGAATTTTCATGGGCGAGCGCATCCGCCAAAGTACTGCGTTGCGTCAATGAACGTTTGCTCGTCATATATTGCGTTTTAGATTCGGAAAATTATATCAGCATGTGCGTCTTAGAAAGACGAAGCGATAGTGATATTACGGCTAAATTTGGTGCTCAAACGTGAAAGTTATGAGCTTCGCCGTCAGCCATGGCTACCTCGTGGCTCGTGGCCTTCTCGTAGCTCGAGTCTGCATGGGCACAGCATAACTAAATAAAGCTAGGCATCATCTGGAGTGTGGCACATGCATCATAGCACACATGTACATGGCTAAATAATGCTCGTAAATCAGCTGCAGTATAGGGCCTGTAGGAGCCGTACATGTACATGGCCACGGTCTATCTAATTTGTCAGATTACTTGCCCACGCTCCTTGCTATGATATGCTCACATGGGTCTTATTGCACCCACAGTTTGCCGGATCGTTAGCCTGTCCTTTTCGCTAGCCGCGCCCGATTGCAGCTGTGGCATGCCTTTGGCATGAAGGAGACTGGGGGTCTCTGCCCTTTCTCCTGTAGTGCACACACAGGGATTAAAAGCACTTCGGTGCTCCGTGACTCCCCAACGGGAGCACGAGTTTAATTAATTAATTAATTATCTAATTTGTACACTACTGCGGTATTCCCCTAAGCTGGGGCGTCTGGAGTCGCTGGGGCCGCGGGGGTCGCATGCCAGGGCTTGTGGTCGACGTAGATGGCCGCCCCCTTCCTCCAGTACACCGGCTGCCCCGCCTTGGTCTGCCGGAGCTGGAGGTAGGTCGGCCATAGCTCCCGTCGCCGTTGTTGCTGCGCCAGGATCAAGTCGTCGTCAAGGGTGAAGTGAGTCTAATTCTCGAGCCGCTTGCGGCGTCTGAGAAAAGAAATCTAATTGTCCGCCGGGTTCTTAAAGGTGAGAAGGAGCGGGGGCGCCCCTGCCTTACCCCGCGCGCGGGGATGGCGGTGGGCGACCAGCTCGATCTCACATGCGACCAAGGATTTCTCTCTCAAACGCACGCGTAAGCTTCTCGGAATTCTCACCTTCCTCCATGTCGAAGTTCCTGACGATGACGTTTAGGCTGCGCTTGGCGAGCTCGGCCTCCTCGCAGAGGTCAAGCGTCTGCCGCTGGAGCTGGGCTGCGATGGTGGAGGTGGTGTGCTGCTTAAGCATCACTAGGAACTCAGATTCTGAGAATTTTCTCAAAACCCTCAATTTTCTCACCTTTTGTGAGAATTTTTTGAGAAAATTGAGAAAAATCTCAATTTTTTTCCGCAGACGCTAGGCAAAAAATCTCACCAGGGTGAGATTTTGGTGAGAAAAAGGGGGTTTTGGTGAGATTGGGGTGAGAAAAAACCCTAAAGTGAGAAAAAAGGTGAGAATGGGTGAGAAAAAGTCCGAAAAATTGAGAAAATTGAGAAAATTGAGAAGTTTCTCACCAACACGAGAAAAATCACAAGTCAACGTGGTGAGAAATTTCTCACCAAGAGTGTAACACGAGAAAAATCATGAGCTTTATTTCATTAAGTCCTGAACGTGAAAAAAAACTCAACACCACTTTGATATGCATTATAGGGTGCACAAAGGTGCAATTAATATAGGGTTGTCATACAATATAAAACAGCACATCATTCCATAAACAATGCTGTCATGCCCAAATTAAATCAATAGTCATCTTCTTCAGAACTGCTGTCCGAGGGGTTGCTTGCATCAACATCATCTTCTGATGACATAGTGTCATCCCCACTAGTGTCGCAATAGTTCACAGCTTTACGCTGCCTTCCACTGGCCCTCTTTGCCATAGGGACCTCCTCAATTACAACGGTGGGCTGGCTAGGTCCAGCATCTGTGGGAGCACCACGCTTGCGGCTGCGCCCTCGAGCAGGTGCCTTGCCAGCGCGGCGCACCACGTCGCCATCACCTAGGTCTGCCGCTGCCACCTTCTTCTTCTTGGACCCCTTCTTCTTGCCTTTCTTCTTGCCACTAGGCGGTGGCGGTGGCATCGGCTCACCCTCCTCAATCACTTCAAACTGCGGCATGGTGGGGAAATCTGCTGCCACGCTGTGATACACATGGTTACTGAGGGCAGATTGCGCCTGATGTGCCATGCTCCATGGCAGTTTGGCAGGGATTACCACCATTTCGGGAGCATAGCATTCATCGACGACATACCCAACTGAGCTCACTGCACCTGGCAACACAAGGCACGACGACCTGGGGGCCTGTGCGCTGCTGATGACCACCAACCTCTCGTGGGGCAGGTGAGCGACATGAAGGCGATCAAAAAGCTCCACCTTCAACAACAGCTGCCATTCCCAGCCCCCTCGTGGGTACTCTAACCTGGCCTTCAGAATGTGTGTAATGAAACCAAAGTCTACACCGCCCGGGCCATGCACCGCAACTCCCGCATTCTTGTGCCGCTTTCCCTGGGATTGGTCCGCAGCCTCCGTGCGGTAGTTGAACCCGTGTATCCTGACTTTGTGGAAAGAATCCGCGTAGCGCTTCACGCCCCCACACGCCGCTACAATGCCTTGCGGCACAAGCGGCGTCAGGTTTAATGATGCCCATGCAAGCACGTTGAACGTTGTGTCAGCACAGCGATCTCGCCTGCATTCAAACAAACGCACACCGATAACCCAGCAAAGAGTATTATTATTGCAAGTATTGGTTATTAAAAAAAATAGAACAGATACAACACAGGACGCTTTTACTGGCGGCAAGATCATGGCACCCGGATGGGTAAAACCAAACAAACTAGATATTAATTACTAGGGCTGGCTTTGTGACAGTAAAACATGATTGCATGGCTAATCCCAAGGCGCCTTTCAATAGGACTGAATTAAAAAAACCAAAGCAGACGGCGTAAGTAGCATTTGCAAAAAACAAGGCTCACCAGTAGGCCTCGTCGCCATTCGCAGGGTCGCTGTAATCAGCCTTGGGAAGGGCATCTTCTACCAGCAAATCCCTTGCCGCGTTGTGTCAGCACAGCGATCCCCCCTGCATCCAAACAAAGGCACACCGATAACCAAGCAAAGAGTATGCAAATGTGTAGCCTTGTTCATTGAAACTATGGCTGGCTTACGCAAAGAGCGACTGTAAGATGACCTATACAGTGGGGCCGGAAACAGCTTGCTTGATCAGGGCGTGTTTTTCGAGCTTCACTGGCCGGGAGTGTCTAGTGGTGAGAACCATTGCTGCGATCGCTTTCCCACCATTTACGAGGAAATACCCGCAAATGAAAAACCACTGAAACGGTCTAGCTAGTCAGTCATTACATTAGCCACATGCCATCATGCATGTTTCCAAACGTCCAGGAACTGCACACGGTGCAAATGCCATTTGCAGTGCAAAAATCCAGAGGACACGACCTCATTGCTTCATATTTGTATGCAGAAGACTAAAAAAGTAACATGCATTAATGGCCCGCATGCATAAAGGGCCTGAATTCTGATGCGGGCCCAACGGCAGCACCGCCAAAGCAGATAAGGGCCCGCAGTCTGATGCGGGCCCCACGGCACCACCGCCATAGCAGAGCTCGAAGGTCGTGGTGCGCGTGAAACGTACGTATGCCCTTTGTCGGTAGGTGCCGTTGGGGTCAAATTGGGTGCCGCCAAAATCGGGCCGACGCGTCAATAGACTGAGGCCGTCGATGAGAGCCATCATGCGGCTTGGGGAACTTCAGCTAAGTTAACTTAACGCAAACCACTGGTCGCCCGCGTCGGGAACCGGCCCAACGGCTCTCCCGCAACAGAAAATTACGCGGCATACTGCATAAGTCGTCGGATTGTTACATTTCGACGGTCAAGATTTCATGATGAGGTTTGCGTTCAATTTGCCGCAGTTTGCCGCCCAGAGAAAGTAGTTGTTGGACTCGTTGCCCACGATGAAACACAATCAAGCAAGCCGTTTCCGGCCCCACCGTGTAGGTCATGTAGTCGCTCTTCACGTCAGCCAGCCGTAATTTCAATGCACAAGGCTACACATTTCCATCTCCATTCATATTCATAATCCTGCACGACTCGAAAACGCGGACAAGATAACGGCAGGCTCGAGCTACCATGGTCCGGATTCTCCCGATTTCTGGCCTGCGCTGGTTGTCTCCTTGATATTGGCAACTCTCTCCGGTAAGAGATTTTCCGCAGTTTGGCTGTTTCGAAACGTTAATTAAGTGAGATGCCTTCGGATCAGGAGACTCACACAGCCGCGAAATCATGCCAAAGGTCATATGTTCGATCCCTTGCTGGTAGCTTCTGAGCTTTCTTATTTTCTGTGTTCCGCGGAATCTCAGATTTGGGCCGCTAGCGTTTTCACGTTTGTTGCTTTCTGATCCGACGACAACGTTGTGCCTTGCTCGTGTGACATCTGGCGCATGGTGTGATTCATGTGTATGGTGCTGCCTTGCCACATGGGGCTGCTTTGCCATAAGAGTGAGTGTTGGGTTCTACACATTTGCTGCATGGACCGTTAGGTGCTGGTGAGCTCTTCCTTGTAGAATGGTGATGTCTATGTCAAGGATCTGATGTCTTTTTTGTCTCTTGCACTGCTTTCATTTTAGGGGGAATTATAGGTGTCATTATTTTGGCATTTGAAGGTATAGATGTTTATCTGCAAGGGCCTGTTTTTTTTCCCCCGGCCTCTTGCATGCATGGATGTGTAGAATTGTATGTTGATGGAATTATGATTTGCCATACACATTTGCTGCATGGATTTTTAGGTGGTGCTGAGCTCAAGATCCTTGTAGAACGCTTACATCTATGTCAAGGATCTGATTTCTTTTCCTCTTGCGTATATTGTGTCGGTTTGCTTTATTTCTTGCAGGGACCACGAGAGTAAAATGCAAGCGGTTCCACTTTCAAGTCAGCATGTGACGCCCTGTCGACCGGCCCGCTTTTTAGCTAGCTACCATATAGTATTTGATGATAGGCATTGAATGCGAAAGATGTCATAACGCCATAACAGACTGTGTTGAACAGGCATTGAATGCCGAAGATGTCATAACGCCATAACAGACTGTGTTGAAAAGGCATATTTGAATGCCGAAGATGTACATAACGCCATAACAGTGTTGAATAGTTGAATCAACGGGTTCTTGCAGCTGTAAACATTAAAATTATTCAAACATTTAATGAAAAAATCATTATTGTTCGTGCTGTTTTGAACAGCGGTTGTTACTGGCACTGCATGCATGTGTCTGCTGCCAGCATATTGCATTATGGGTGTGTTTTTCAGCGCTGTGTTTTCTCACTTTTCTCACTTTTCTCACGTCCTGTTTTTCTCACTTTTCTCACTTTTCTCACGTCCTGATTTTCTCACTTTTCTCACGTTTCACACCTCCCGTTTTTCTCACTTATCTCATGTCCTGTTTTTTGAGATTTTTCTCACGTTTTTCCCCTTTTTTCACCTTTTTGGGGCAATCTCACCCGGGTGAGAAACGTGTTTTCTCACCCATTCTCACCCCATTCTCACCCTTTTTTCTCACCTTTCTCACCCATTCTCACCCATTTCTCACCCTTTTTCTCACCTTTCTCACCCTTTTTCTCACAATTTCTCACCCATTCTCAAAGCCGAGTTCCTAGTGATGTCCGCCTGCAGGTCGGGATGGGAGGAGCATCGCCGGCCAGGCCAGCGCAGGGGCTGGCTTGGCGGCAATGTCCTTCACGCCTGGGCGGTGAGGCCTGCGGTGTTTTGCAGCACCTCGATGGCGAGGGCATTGTCCTTGAGGCGCTGGTCAATGTCGTGGAGCTGCATGGGCGGTGAATGGTGATGGAGTCGGTGGAGGCGGAGGGGGGGTGGTGGGGGGGGGGGAGGCGAGGAGCTAGGGTGGCGGTGGCGGTGGGGATGGTGGGGAGCTCAGCAGCCAGCGTGCGACCCACAGCTGCCACATCTGCAGCAAGGGGCGTCACGTGCTGTGAGAGGGCGTCGTGGAGGTGGAGGAGGAAGCCGGTGGATTCGGTAATGGTCCCGAGCGGGATGCAGGAGGTCCTCGGAAGAGCGCTTAAGGATGGTAAAGAGAGCTGCGAGCTGAAGGCGGGGGCGAGACCAGCCGGCCGGCCAGGTTGGTCGAAGAAGGGACGTCAGATGCGCGATGGGAAAACCGGCCGTCAGCTCCGTTGCGGAAAAAGTTGGTTTTGAATTGGAGTTGCTGGCACAGGGCCAGCAGTGAGGCGTGTGACCCGTAAAACACGAGCTCCAGTATTTTGATGGGTGGCATGTTGAACAGGTCAGGCCTGTTGACGTCGAGGGTGGTAAAGAGCCTGTCGACGTCAAAATCGCGCTCAGACCATGCAGCCAGGTTCGACGGGGCGACTGCGCTTAGGGTCAGGCGATGCCGGCAGAGGGCGAGGAAAGCCCGGGAGGTATCTGGACGACCACCAGTCCGCGACTATAGTGTCACCACTGCCTTCCGGACCTGATGGCGAAGCTGCAGCCGGAGCTGCAGACGTATTGTCATGGCCGAGCGCAGCCGCCAGGCTGCGTTGCGTCGAGGAGCGTTTGCTCATCATATATTGCGTAATAGCTTCGGAAAATTATATCAGCATGTGCGTCTTAGAAAGACGAAGCGATTGTGATATTCACAGCTGAATTCGGTGCCCAAACGTGAAAGGTATGAGCTCCGCCGTCAGCCATGGCTACCTCGTGGCTCGTGGCTCGTGGCTCGGGGGTAGGTCGGCCATAGCTCCCGTCGCCGTTGTTGCTGCGTCAAGGTCAAGTCTTCGTCCACTGGACGGCGTCCAGCGTGTAGGAGGTCCCCCAAGCCGCTTGCGACGCTTGAGGAACTCCATGCATCTTATCCGCCATGGTGTCAAAGGTGAGGAGCAAGGGGGAGGGGCCGGCCTTACCCCGCGAGCGGGGAACCTGCGGGTCACCCCCCGCGGCTTGCCCTTACCGGTGAGAGCCATGGGGACAAGGATTTTGTTCTCAAACGCCATGGCAAGGGTCTCAGAGGTCTCGTCCTGCAGCTGGTCGAAGTGCTTGACTATGACGTTAAGGCTGCGCTTTACGTGACGTCCTCACCCCCCAAGAGGAAGGGGCGCTTTGCTGAGTAGAGTATTTAGGGTTTTCTAGATTAGATTAGCTTAGAGGTAGCTTAGTCCGGTTTCGCGGCTTCGCCCACCTCCATCCATCCAACAAGGAATATGTGCTACATACATGATCTCCCAACGGAGTCATGTTATAATTTTAGTAAATTATTTTTTTTTTTTTACATGACGTTAAGGCTTTGTCATTCCATCAATTCATGAACGAAAATGGCTGACGGCGGTATGACTGACGGCGGAGTTCAGATCTTTTGCGTCTGAGCCCCGAATTCGGTCAGACCACTTGCATTCGATGCGCCTTTCTAAGACGCACTTGCCAGTATAAACGGTTACGGCTGCCACGCAGTATAGACAAAGTTACGCACGTGACCAGCTATGACGACTCCCAAAGCCAAACGAGGGCTGGAAAAGGAGCTGGCACAGCTTCCCAGCGCCTGGCAGCCCAACCCTCTCGCCCTCGCCATTGTTCAGCCGACAGGCTTACCCGCCAAACCCTCGCCAAGCGCCTCGCCTAAACCCAAGAAACCATGCCACGATCGCCACAAATGGAGCCAATTCTTGCCCGGCGACGGAATGTTCTCCCTCGTCGAGTGGCAGAGACTGTCGCCGCAGGAATGCGTCGAGGTTCTCCAGCTCCTCGTTCAGGAACGGAAGCTCTTCGTGACCCAGAAGGGGGGGGGCGGCTATCGACTACCGCGACACGTCCTGGCTCTACACCTTTGACGAACCAAGCCAACGCCTGTTTATCTTGACCAGCCACTACCAGCGCAGCTGCGGCGACATCGGCCGAGCGCTCAACGCCAGCCCCGCACAGCCGGCTGCCCCATCGGCTCCCTCCCTCTGCAAGGATGACATCCGCGCAGTGCTGGAGGAGCACGTGACCTGGCCGCTGGCCGAGAAGCTGACATCGCTGAACACCACGCTCAACACGGTGGAGGCCCGGGTCTCCAATGTGGAAACCAAGCCGGTCGTCCACAAGCTCCAGCCCCAGTTCACGACGCTGCATACCGCGGCGCAAGCTTCGGAAACGCATGCTGCGCTTGTCTCTCGCCTTAACCAGGTGGAGGGCAAGTGCGGCGTGCTCATGAAGAAGCTTGAGGCCATCACCGCCCACACCGAGGCCCTGGCCACACAGGTCCCCAAGATAGCGGAGCAGGCGGCCACCATTGCATCCCAGCCACCCCGGCAGGATGCTGGTGACCTCCCGCCGCTCTCCTACGCGGACCTGCTGCGGTCAGCGACCGCCTCCACCACCGACGCCATCGCCACGAATTAATTAATTAATTAATTAAACTCGTGCTCCCGTTGGGGAGTCACGGAGCACCGAAGTGCTTTTAATCCCTGTGTGTGCACTACAGGAGAAAGGGCAGAGACCCCCAGTCTCCTTCATGCCAAAGGCATGCCACAGCTGCAATCGGGCGCGGCTAGCGAAAATTAATCGCCACGAAGCTCCAGGAGCTGGAGGACCACCGCCAGGCCCAGCAACGGGAGGTCACCGACCGCGCTCGCCGCGAGTGCCGGGTGGTGCTACGTCGCTTCCCCCAGAAGCCAGGTGAGACGTCAACCTCCCTTGCTGACGAGCTCAAGAACCAGCTTCTTACCCTCACATGTGGGCCTGGTAGGTGAGGTAGAACTGCGTGGGTGCCACCGCCTTCCCCACTCACGGGACAAGGCGGCTCCCCCACCAGTCCTGCTCACCTTCCCCTCCCCTGAGGATAAGCAGCGGTTCCTCTCTCGTGGCAAGAGGTTGCATGACCTCAACTGGACGCTGGATGACGACCTGACCCCCGCTCAGCAACAGCAGCGACGCGACCTGTGGCCGGAATACCTCCGCCATAAGCAGGACCCCCGGCCCCAGAAGCCCAAGGTGTACTGGAGGGGCGGGGACCTGATGATCAACCACAAGATGTGGTCGCCCCCAGCGGGCTAGATTAGCAATAGCCCTAGATTGTATCCATTGGTAGTCCCTGCCGCTAAGGCAGCCATGCTTAGAATGTTTGCCTAGCTGTGCCAACATACCTAGTCACACACGTGCCGCCAACGCACGGTACACAACCAGCCCGTAGCCTTAGCCTAGTCCTAGTACAGCCATGCTACGCCCTGGCTATGTTCAGATTACTTGCCCACACTACTTGTTATGCCACGCTCACATGGGTCTTATTGCACCCACAGATTGCCGGATCGGTAGCATGTCCTTTTAGCTAGCGCGCCCGAATGCAGCTGTGGCATGCCTTTGGCATGAAGGAGACTGGGGGTCTCTGCCCTTTCTCCTGTTGTGCACACACAGGGATTAAAAGCACTTCGGTGCTCCGTGACTCCCCAACGGGAGCACGTGTTTAATTAATTAATTAATTAATCAATTCATTGGGGTTACTGAATTCTCCGTACGCGACTCCCCGCGGGAGCATGTGTTAAATGCCGGGGGCTCTCGAGGCCCGTGCAGTGGGGCTTGAGGTCAGCAAAGAAGACAGAGGCCCTGGCGGTTGGGCTCACCAACTCACCGCCGCCCCTCTATCTCCTAGACGGCTCTCGAGTCCTGTATCGGGACCGCGTTAAGCTGCTGGGCAGCCTGCTCCCCAGCTGCGAGGTTGATGTGGACCATCGCATCTCCGTGTTAGCATTGAACGAGCCATTCGGCTGCCCGGCCCACTGGGCCTGGTCGTCGTCACCATGGCCTCCATGCATGACAAACGCCTCGTGCTGGGAGCACGTCGTCTCCTCCAGCCTAACGACTTCAGCATCGACGAGGACTACACGCCGGCCCAACTGAAGGCGAGGAGCGCGGTGTGGGACAGCCCTGCAGTCCTGGAGGCTCGGAAGCACCAGGCACCGGGTAAGCGCGTTAAGATGCGTCTGCTTCCGGATGGCTGCTTTGCCGCATTCTTTGATGGAAAGCAGATTAAAGGTGTTCAGATTAACACCCCCGGAGCGGAGTCTCGTCAGGTGTCTAGCCAGAAGGGTGCTGCCTCTGTTGGTAGACAGTAGGTAGACAACCTTCCTCGTCGGCTCGCGGCTAACAGGCTTCGGGGACAGCCTCTAAACAGTCCCGTTCCACTACCATGCATCGACCTAACAGTCGACTGAGACACATGGTGGTGCCGGTATCTCGGGCCAGAACGACAGCTCTCAGCAGCAAGATTAGCAACACCCAACGCATGCTAGATTTCCTACGCCTCTGCGTTGCGCAAGCATCCCCGAATACCCAGAGCAGGCGGCAGGCTCGCATCCTACGCTTGCAGGACAAAATAAATGCGATGAAAAGCACTATTTCTACCGCTTCCCTTCCCCCCTCCGTTTCACCCCCACCTCCACCCCCCGCCGCATCCACCCCCATCACCCATCGTCGTCCTCCCCTGGTGGGCCAGCAGGCATCCTTGGCCCTTGCCACTTTTAACACCCGCACATTGCTAGATGACGACCATAGCTGCCGGGTAGAGGAGCTAGTCGCATTCTGCATTGAGCATCGTGTGTCTATATTAGGCGTCCAGGAACACCGCCGCACGGTGCCACTTGGCATGGTGAGCACTGATCGCTTGGCGGGTGGCTGGCGGTTTTTCTTCGCTGGCAGCGGTACGTCTGGCCAAGGTGGTGTTGGTCTTTTGTGTTCGCCGCTGGCAGTTGCTAGCCTCAGCACGCTTAAGTTTCTAACGCCACGCCTTATGGTAGCACACTTCACCTCCGTCGAGGGGCGGTCTAAACACCACCTCACGGTGGGGGTGGGCTACGCACCCCATAGTGGTCTACCTGCGTTGGAACGCCAGAAGTTCTTCGAGGACTTGCATAGCCTTGAGGGGGCCACCCCGGCCCGCCACTTTTTGGTTATGCTGCTAGACGCCAATGCCACGCTCCCCGTGGGTACTGCTGGCAGTCGCTTTGCGCCTGCTGACACTGCTGCTAATGACAACACTCCCCTGTTTTCTGCCTTTTTGCGGGATAGCGGGATGGTTGCTGTCAACTGCCACTTCCAACGTCCCTCCCAGGACTTGGTCACTTTTCGTGGCCCTAACGGCCGTCAGGCCTGTCTGGACTACGTGGTGGTACGGCAGCCCAGGTGTACCTCGGTTCTGGACACCCGAGTGTTTGACACGCCCACGGTGTGCTCTGACCACCGGTTGGTGCGCGCGACCCTTCGGCTCCGGTTCCACGTCCCCGCGCGCCGCGCCCCAGTGGTCCGCCCTGACTGGTCTGCTCTACGTCCGGTCAAGGGAGATCCTGAGGACTGGACGGACGCCGAGCACGAGCGGAACTGGTGCCGACGGAAGTACCTGTCGGCACTGGACGCCCGGGCGGACGTCGACGAGCTGGACAAGGGTGCCCCCAACGCAGCCATTTTTGCGGGCTTTGCGGCCCGTGCCCCGTTGCTGGCGGCCCGGCACCTGCCGGTCATGCCCCGCCGCCGCCCCGGCCCGCTCTACCGCCAGGACCCCAAGGTCTTGGCCGCCCGGCACCGCCTCAAGCGTAACCGGGACCCGCTGCAGAAACCATTGCTCAAGGCCGCCCTTGTGGAGGCCTACGAGCATGCTCAGGACGCGGAGGCGGCCCAGTGCATCGCGGATGCCAAGGCCTGCCAGGCTCGCAACCAGGGCAAGGACATGTGGTACCACCTCGACCGGCTCGGCGGCCGGCGGCAGCGCACCCCGGTGGAGCACACGGGGGACGGCACGGCGCCGGTAAGCCTTGACCGCTGGTTGGCCCACAATGTTTCCTTGACCGGTGGGGCTCGCGCCCCCCCCCGCCGCTTCACCCCGAGACGGCCGCCCGCCTCGGGGTCGCCGGACCCCCGCCGCCGCCAGCGCCCCCTCCTCGGCCGCGGACTACCAAGTCCCCGCCTTGAAGGAGGGCTGCCTTGCCACCAACGACGTCGTCCACCCCTTCACTTTGGAGGAATTGGACGGCGCCCTTGCTCGCCTGCGGTACGATGCGGCGGTCGGGGCCGACCACCTTTCTGCTGAGCTGCTGAAGACCCCTGATCTGGCGGTTAGGGATCTTCTGCTGGCGTTCTGCAACCGTGTCCTGCTCTCTGACGAGCCTCCGCCTGCTGAGTGGCAGACGGCCATCCGCGTCATGCTGTACAAGAAGGGCTCTGCTGCTGACCCCGGTAACTACCGGGGTGTCTGCCTCCAGAGCGCCGCGCTGAAGGTCTTCATGCGCATGATGCTGCACAGGCTCCGCGCCGCGCTGGACCCACACCTGGGTGAGTCTCAGATGGGTTTCCGTAGTGGTCGTAACACTGTCATGGCTGTGTTTGTCGCGCGCCGGTTGATGGAGGAGGTGCGTCGCCTTCCCCCTGACAGTTTGCCGCTGGTCCTCATTTTTGTTGACTATATCAAGGCCTTTGACACGGTCCTCTGGGAGGCTCTTTGGGCCATCCTAGCTCTGGACCGCGTGCCACCAGCGTTTATTGCTGCCATTCGCCGACTGTATGAGGGCTCACAGGCAGTAGTGCGGACTGCGGAAGGCACCACCCCACCATTCCCCCTTCACCACGGGGTGTGGCAAGGTTGTGTCCTGTCTCCATACCTGTTCATTATTGTCGTGGACCACGTCATGCGCCAGGCACGTGCGCGCTTTACTGCTCTTAAGGGGTTCGAGCCAGGCTTGGACATCCTTAACGAGCGTGGGCACGGCGGGGTTAGCACGGGTTACCGCCTGGCTGACCTGATTTACGCGGACGACACCACCCTCATCGCGCGCCCCGAGCACATTCAGACCTGGCTGGACTGTCTGGGCCTGGAGGCGAGGGCGGTGGGGTTGGAGATTAGTGTCAAAACTGAGGCGATGGTGATTGGGGCCTCCAGTCGCCCACCGCTGCCGCGCCTGCTAGACGGGACGGAGGTCCCACTCCGCGACCGCTTCAAGCTGTTGGGGAGTTGGCTTCCGGACACTGCCGACGATGTGGACACCCGCATCGGCCTTTCCTGGGCCAAGCTCCGTTCGCTCAACACCTACTGGCGCTCCAAGGGCCTGGACGAGCACCGCAAGCGCATGCTCTTCAAGGTCCTCGTCCTCACGGTGCTCACGTATGGCGCCGAGGCATGGACACTCACGGCAACACTGGCAGCCAAGCTAGACGGCACGGTAACCCGGATGCTCCGACAGGTCCTGAATGTCGGGTTTTCTCAGCGTAGGTCCTTAGAGTCTTTGTATCACGGTATGCCGCGTATTTCGGACGAGATTAGACAGCGTAGGATAGCATTTGTAGGACATCTTGCTCGCACCAGCCAGGTCGACACCGCCCTTGGTCTGGCCGGTCCCCAGCGGCTCGGCCAACCGGGGCGGCACATTTTGACCTGGCCTGGCCCCAAGAACATTCCTAAAAAGGTAGGGAAACATGCCATGACCTATACCCAGATGTTGCTGGACGACCTAGTGGTCCCAGCCCAGTTTGAGTACCGCATCCACTCTCTCTCCCGTCTTTGGACTGCCATGCAGGACAAGGAGCGGTGGAAGAAGATTGTCAAGGCACACACGCCCGACCCTGTGGGCAAGCCACCTCCCCCCAAGCGGAGGAGGCGTTTTGATGAGTAGTGTAGTTAGGCTTTTCTAGATAGAGTTAGGATAGTTCGATCACGCGGCTTCCTCCACCCCATCCATCATGAAATATGTGCTACATGACCTCCCCACGGAGGCATGTTATAATTTAATTTTTTTTAATCGCATCTCCCTCGCCTGGCACGCTTTACGTCAGTACCGGGCCCTGTGGCGCAAGCCCCTGGGCAAGATCGAGAAACAGGACCTGTTCAAGGTCCTCGTCCTTCCTGTTCTCACGTATGGCGCCGAGACGTGGACCCTCACTGCCGACCTGGCCCGCAAGCTGGACGGCGCGGTCACCAGCATGCTGCGTTCCATTTTCAGAGTAGGATATGCTGCTCATGTCCGCAATGAGGACCTGTACCAGGGCATGCCCTATATCAAAGAGACATGCCCTATATCACCAGCACCATTAAGCAACGCCGCCTGCAGCTTGTAGGGCACCTAGCTCGCACCAACCAGGTAGACACCTCACGTGGCCCCCCCGCAGGACTGCGACCAGCCCAGCCTGGCCGGCACCTCCTGACGTGGGCTGGGCCTAGTGATGTTAGACGCCGCAAGGCCCGCACCTTCAAGGAACAGCTAGTAGAGGACATGGGGGGCCTCGGCCTCTCCGTGATTTGGAAGAAGATGATGGACAAGGCCAAGTGGGCCCAGGTCATAGAGGACAATGAGCCACCCCCAGTGGGGAAGCGCCCGCGTGTGCAGTCCCGCGGGCGGCACGCCAGATAGCTCCCCCTCGGGCAGCGTGCGGCTGCCTAGATAGGTGTTGTAGTTAGAATGCTGTTAGGTAGATGTAGTATGTAGCCAATGTAGATAGATTAGACCGGTAGGAATGTTTGCACCCATCCATCCATCGGGGTTAATGCTCCGTGACTCCCCAACGGGAGCACGAGTCTAATTAATTAATTAATTAATACGACGAAAGATCTTCATAAATGCTACCTAGGGTCCCATAACACTTTTGGGAACTGTTTGCATAGGTTGTCTCACTTAGTAGGTTTAACTCGAGTTATGAATTTTAATTGTTTTTTTGTGTTTTCGTGCAACACTTGTCTCAATTTACAGGGAAGGCCCCAGATCAGCATGCCATTAACGATAGGCATGCCATTGAGTACATCGCCAGCTTACTAGTTTTCTAAAGACAGCACAGAAAGGTTCAAGAGCTGCTGCTTTGCTCCATAGCGACGGATCTTCTTTGACTTGGTTTACTACATCGAACATAAATAAAGCTTATGGATTAGTCAAGTGCATTTATGAGGGCTTTTGAATATGCCCAACTTCTAACCAAGCGGCCATCACGGTGCACATACATGCTCAAGGAAAAAGGTTTTTATTCATACCTTAAGTGTCAATAATGGCTCCAGTCACCTTCAGTCACAGCAAGTTACTAGCCAAGCAAGCTTCCGTCAAATGTGCGGCATGCTTACTCGACCGATATCTCAGTACCCATGGAAATGTGGACAGGAAAATTCGACAGCAATTGCTACCTTCTTCACCCCTTTTATCGACCAGATGAAGAAAGCTTGATTTTCCTACTCCGCCGAGAGGAGGTGCGCCGAGAGGAGGCATGCACTTCTACAGGTGCATGCGTAGGCAGGACCGAAGACCTGTTCATGCAAAGTTGTTCTCATCTTTTGAGAGAAACTGCAATCACGTGATCACTAATGGATCATCCACTGGTCAACGTAGGCTGTAAATGCCTGTTTTTCTCGTAGCTCACCGCTACTTGAGCCGCTGGCCATATGACGTCGGCAGAAATAGCAACATTTACAGAGGAGATGCTACTTTACAGCGTCAACCCAGGAGTTGCTGCCATCTTCCTTGCTTTATCCATGTTCCTGGACTCCCGCATGCTGATGCCTTGCTCAATCTCCTTTTGACGCTTGGCGGCCAGCAGCCTAGCAATGTCCCTCCTTGTCGCCTTAAATTCGTGAGTCTTGATATCCTGCCTGGTCGCCTTCTTCATGCGAAGGCTAAACAGCTCCTTCTTCAACTCATTCACCTTGGCATCAATTTCGGCGCTAGGCATGGCGAGGCCATCGCGGTACATGGTAGATCCCTCCTTCGCCTGGACAACCAGCGTGGCTGCCCGCTGGGATTTCGGGGCGGCGCGTGGAGCCAGTGAAGAGGTGTTGAACGAGACAAACTCGCTGGCATGGCTGGAGAGGCGAGCCGAATTCATAATGGTGAGCGACGCCGCCATCTTTTTAGGACCTACGAGCAACCACGCACCTGGCTAAAGCGTGCGTGCTATGAGAAATGCCTGGCGTTTATCCACTTACGTCGGGCATGCGATGGCTGCGCTCATGCACGCAGCCTAGGCAGAGGGCCGAGTGGAGTGGGCACGGCGAGACGCCGCGCCACTATTCGCGCGGCGTCTACCAGTCCTGAAGTAAAAAAATGGTGTTCCTTCGATCGGTGGGAAACCGGTACGGCATTGACCTCGAATTCGCTGACATTATTTTCCGGCCTGTTGTTGTTGTGTGGGTGGTTCCGCTTACGGCCTGTTGTTGTTGTTGTTGTTGCCCACGCCGCACATTGGCAGCAGAGACAGATTTCCAGCCTACTAGTCGCGGCTAGCCTGGGGAGTGCTAGGGAAAACTACCTACTACCTACCACTGTACTGCAGGCGATAACTATGGATCATCATTCCGGCCATTTCCCCTAGTCCGTTAAGTTGAGTTGAGTTGAGTCCGTAGGAAATAGCCAGATTTTTACATTTTGGAACCGCAGACAAATAGCCAGATTTTCGGGGAAATGGGTATATTTTTATTAGTCAATTATGGACAAAAGATTTTACATTTTGTAAACCTTGTTCGCAACTAACTAACCTTGTTCGTAAATCTGACCGCATTTCTGACTTCGGCCAGGCTTCGGCCCTACTTCGGCCTATGTGCGGCGTGGGATTCAACTAACTACATAACTAACTAACTTCGGCCTATGTGTCCTGGCCCTCGGCCGTTTCCAAATCTCTGCTGCCCAGTGCCCATGTGCGGCGTGGGCAGCAACAACAACAACAACTTCGGCCTGTATTCTGCGCCTACTGTCTTGGGCTCTTGGCACAATTTTTTTGGGTTTATTATCCGATTGGCAAAATATTGGCATATTTATTTAGGATTCGCCAGGGATTCGCTGTTGCTCATGTCCCATTTCACCTCTCTGGTCTATAATTATACCCATTTCCCCGAAAATTTAAATGCAGGCGGCAGTAGAAAACTCCTTCAACAGCCAAGAGGCCAAGACGTACAGTACAGAATGGCCGAGAATATGAACCTGTATGCCGTACAGTACTGTACAGTATGGGGGCCGGCTCTCGGCGCCCCGGTGGCGGTCCCCCAGTACTGTTGGAATTGCACCCTGACTTGATATGGGGGATGACATTTTTGCTGGCGGTACTGTAGCGGTCGTGGGCCCCCATCTTTGTATCTTGGCTGGATGTGACCCCTGCTGCGGCAAGCTCATCCACTCAATGAGCACGAAACGACGTATCTTTTTACTTGTACCACGTGCATGGTGCGCAGCTGGCATCCAGAGCCATATACGCCGTATTCAGCAAAACTCAGACGACGCTCGCTCTTTGAGCGACCATGGTTTGTAGCATTTGTGTGTAAAGAAGAGTGCGCGGAATTTTGTTGTTCATCGTCGCCTCCTTCTTTACACTGGGTGTCCTTCTTGGACATCCCGAGCAGATGCTTTTTTGAAACCTGCCCGCGACGGGCGCGCAATTCAAATGAGCCCTGTTGCTCGGCCCACTGGCGGCAGTGTTGCGGGCCCGGCAGCAGCTGCTGCTCCCTCATCGACTAGCGCTGGTTTGAAGAGCAAGGCGGAAGGAACGATGGGGATCATGCAGGATTCCCTGTCCGATAGGATGCTATACGCTATGATGAGCCTAATTGGAAACACTGTCAGAGTGCAGGTAAAAAACGGTGCAACCTATGATGGTATTTTCCATACAGCTAGCGCTGAGAATGGCATGCTAGGCGTGGTTCTGCGGATGGCAACGCTTCAGAATGAGGCTGGCGGGGCACCCAACCCATCCGCATCACGGACACTTCCTCAAAAATGGCTCGTCTTTCCTGCCAATGAAGTGGTTCAGGTACGAGAGCAGCTTCTGCTCTCCCCCCTCCAACCCCAACGTCCTCCTCTTTTCAATGAACGTGTTTTTTGCCAGCAGTTCCCTTTTTATAATAAACCGGGCAGCTAGCAGGATTCGGACGACGCAGTGCTATAACTAAGCTGACCGGTTAGAGGCGTTATGGGGGTTTATGCAGCTCAGAAGCTAGCATGCCGCTGGTAAACTAAGTATCAGGGAGTGGTGCACTTGTTGCAGGCCCCAACTACTTTCCCAGTCTGGCAGGCACCGTAATTGTGGGGGCAACGTCCAGGCAGAGGAAAATACCCTCCATTGTGGTGGCCATGTACGGCAGTGGATGTTGTCCAAGTAGTCCCCGTGCATCCCTGAGTTCTTGTGTGTGACCACCTTTTGGAACAGTTTTTTGAAACATGAGTACTAGCGAGCGCGGTCTGTGCTTTGGATTGAGCGGTAACTGCCTCAAATGCCCACTGTGGCTAGCTTTCACAGCAGGTGTTTCAGCAGGTTTTGCATGAAGTCTCGGAGCAGGTTCGCTGCATGATTTACAGAGGCTTTCATGGCTATCGGCACAGCAGTTTCGCACCACAGGTTTCATGGCAGTCTACCGGCCCAAGGGTGCAGAGCTCACCCCTGGCCTTTACAGTACAAGGACGAATGATGACCATTGAGTGTACTGTAGTTGGTACTGTGACCATTGAGTGTACTGTAGTTGGTACTGTGCCCTCTGGTGGCTGATTGTTTGCCCTCCTTTCCTTGTGTTGCGAGGCAGTGGCTACCACTACTTTCAAAGGGATGGTTCCCCCTGTGGGGAACCCCCCCGGGGTGGTGTGAATACATGGGCTGACTGCTCTGCAGAATCTTGCACCTTATTCGCGGTCCTCTAACATAGATCCAAGAAAGCCACTTGCTTGGAATGTTAATAAACCTGGCTGGCTTGATGTGGCAGTCATATTGGCTGTCAGTGCAAACTCCCTCCACCCCCACCCACCCCTCCCAACCCACCCACACTCTCTCTTTTTCTTTCTTTTCCTTTTTCCAAGCCTACACATTTACTGGAAGCCTACCCGACTTAATTGCTTGGGGGCACGATGAACTCTCGCCCTCTTTGATCAACGAATGTTATGTTCGTCCGATCACGAGTTTTCTCGATGCCCGTCAGCATTGTCCTATCAGCCACGATTATCAAATGGCTTGAGAAACGTCCCACTGTTTGAATGAAATTCTATTTTTACGGGAGATCTGCCATGCTCCTGCCTTTTGTCTTCAGGTTTGCTTTGAACGTACAGCTGTGTTGCGTTTTCTCATTTTTGTTTCTTTGTTTTTGTTTTCTTATTCGCAATTCCTTATCTTTGTCGTGTGCTCTCCTTTGTGTTGGTTTGCCTGCATTGTATCTTGTTGTCCTTGGCCCTTGCCCACAGGTATGCGCTTCTGACGTACATTTTATACTTTCTTTCGTTTGAGGGTGGTTGATTGTTATCTTGTTGACTTACATCTAATTTGTTTCCTTTCAGTTGCATACTAAACTGTCCCTTGCCCCTTGCCTGCTACTCCATGTGCTGCCCCATGCGCGCAGGTGTACGCGGCGGACGTACGGCTGGCGGACGACACCGAAGGCTCAGTACACTCGACGGCGTCCGACGGGTCCGAGTTGACCACCGATAGCGCCATCTCTGCAGGGAGGGCGACGGGGGAGGGGCGGCAGCTGCAGCGCTGGTGCCCCGACGGTGCGTCCCCATCAGTGTAGTAAGGCAATCAGACATAGATGGCTGATGGATCATCCCTTTGAGTCGTGACAGATGGCAGTGCGCATGCAGGGGGGGTGGCAGAGCGCACACGGTCGCAGTGTACTTTACGACCCTATCTTTTCCCATCAACGTCGTGCAAGTTTAGAATCCAAGCATACAAGGGGCCAGCGCCGTGTGAAACTGAACCCTCAGTAACAAATGTGTTCCTCCCCAAACTCGCCTCATATGCATGCCCCATGTGTTCGTGTCCTAGTGGTACTACACACGTGCCCATTCGGTACTAGGCATCAAAATGTGAGGCGGGTAGACCCCGTTTATCCCTATCTGTTTTTCCCTAATTAGGACCCCCGTCTCCTCTTTCTGTCTGGTCCTTTCTTCCCTCCTTCCCCCAACCCTAACTCCAACCCCAAGTCCAACCCCAACCCCAACCCCAACCCTAACCCCAACCCCAACCCCAACCCCAACCCCAACCCCAACCCCAACCCCAACCCCAACCCCAACCCCAACCCCAACCCCAACCCTAACCCCAACCCAACCCCCGCAAAGAACTGAAGTAAGATTGTGTCACGTGCCCACCCCACCCCGCCCCCACCTCAACCCCATCCCACCCCCAGGCCCTGGCGAGGAGCTGGGTGGCCTGGAGAGCAGCATGTCCTCGCGCTCCGGGTCCTCTTCCTGGGACCAGTTTGCGGTCAACAAGTCGCTGTTCGGCGTCGAAACCAGCTTTGACGAGAACCTGTACACGACGCGGCTTGAGCGCACCAACACGCCGGAGCAGCGGGCGCGCGAGCGCGAGGCGATGCGGCTTGCTAGGGAGATCGAGAGCGCGCCCACGCGCAACCTGCACCTGATGGAGGTACGCATTGGGTGGTGCATGTTACACAGCTGTGTCTATGTGCCGGTCATGTTCTTATAGAGCTACGTGATGTCACGGGTTACCGAGGCAAGGGAGATCGAGAGCGCACCGGCGCGCAACCTCCACCTGATGGAGGTGGATGGGGGGCTGGACAATTAATAATGATAAGTAAAAACCAGTAAAAATGTACGCAACTGTGTGTGGGGTATCCCGATAGAGTCGACAGCGTTGTGTGACTGTATGTACAAACGCGCCCACGTGCAGCCCGCCACTTTATGGAGGTGAGATTTGTGTTCGGTGGATGTGGTCTCTGTACCGCACGTTACAACATACTGGGATGGGGAGCCCGCCCATGCGCATCGTGCACAGGACACCGTGGGGGCTCCTTGACATTATCTATAGCGTGGTCACTATACCGTATGGTGACATGTATAGCGTGGTCACTATACAGTATGGTGCTCAGCAGTGCCGTATATTCCGGTATCATATGTTTGACCCATGAGGGTGTGATGGCCTACAACCCGCCATACCACCTCCTTCGTCTCTTCTCCGTCCCCCCCACACTACCACCATCCCCTCCCCCGCAACTCCCTGCCCCCTCACCCCCCTGGTCCTTACTCCCACTTCTCCCTTGCTCCCCACTCCCATGTCTCCCCTTGCTCCCCACTCTCATGTCTCCCCTTGCCCCTTGCCCAACCCTTGCACTCCCCTTCCCCCCTCCTCTTACCCCCCGAACTCCCCTCTTCCCCCCTTAAACCCCCCTCTCTTATTCTCGACAACCTTTTTCTTGTCACATCCCCTTACCTCCTCTTTCCCTCATTCCCCAGATCCCCCCACATCCGTCCCTCATCCCCCCCCCCCCCCCTAATGCCCCCAACTGAACCTCCCCTCCCCCCCCCCCCCCCCCCCCCGCACAGGAGCGCGGGCAAGTCATCGACGGCACCAGTGACGGCATGGACGAGGAAGACCGCTACTCCTCCGTGCTCCGCCATCCCACGATGCATGCCAACGACAACAACAACAACGCCCAAGGACCCGGAATGTATGGCCCAGGCCAACACGGCGATGCCGGGGGTGGCGCCCAGATGCGCCGCGGGGGCGGCGCCGCCGGCATGCCACCTGGCGGTCGTGGGATGTACGACAAGGGACGCGACCGGCCCAGCCCTGCCGACACCGCCACGTCGTGGAGGTCCCCCAGCAACGTGGCCACGGGGGGGGGGGGCGCGCGTCCCCTCAGGGACCGCCACGTGGCAGGCCCGTGGCGGCCGCCGAGGAGAGCTCGCCCGCCCAGCCCAGGGACGGTGCGCACGAGGGTTCGACAGGGAGGCCCAGGGAGGGGGGCGCCTGGGGCGCCGGGGCCAAGCCAAGCCACGAGGGGGGGTCCGTCGCAGCCACCCCCGCACAGGCATCGGCCGGGGGGTCTCCCGCCCCTGCTTCAGCTTGGGGTCCAAAAGGCCAAACAGGGGGCGCAGGCGAGGTTGCTGGCTCGGCTCCTGTTGCTGCGGTAGCAAGTGGTGGCTCGGCCAGAGCAGGCCCCACAGGTCCACCGGCGACGGCAGCGGGAACGACGACCGCCAAGCCTGCCACGTCATCACCCCCGGCGGTGGCCAAGGAGGTGGGCGTGGGTGCCAGCAGCGGAGGGGACGCGGCACCGCCAGCTGCCAAGGTGCACTCCTCGCTACGAAACGCCGTGGGCGCACCTTGTTTTGTGCCAAAGGCTGCAGCGGCGGCGGCGGCGGCGGCAGCGGCGGCGAAGCCAACAGCACCCAGCGGAGGGGCTGAGGTAGGGATTACTAAAAGTGTGTGGGTTAAGGGCAGGGGAATAGGGGTTTATGTAAGTCCATGGGATCGTGGGCTGAGGTATGGGTTGTTTTAGAGTCCACGGGTTTTGGGGGACAAGTATGGGTTGCTGTTAAGTTCATAGGTTAACGCATGGAATCGCCGTTAGGGTTTCCTTAAAGTTATTCTATGCTTAAAGGTCTATACGGCGACCTGTCCATGATCATGTAACTATGTATCTCGTCACAAAGTTGAAGTCGAATGACATGAAGCTGACCCAGGCATTGTTGTTTGTCGGTGGTTGTCACGTGGTAGTTTGTCGGTGGTTGGTTGTTCATACGCTCTTTGTGCCTCTGTTGGTGGTCATGCACATGTTTGTTTCACCGTGGCCATGATTACTCTCTGCCCACAAACGCACCCAGGCGGACGCCGCACGGCCCTCCCCGCTCCGGAACTCTGCGGGCGCCAGCACAGCATCGACGTCCTCGCCCCGGGGGTCATCCCCGATGACGCCCCCCACACCAGGGGGGGGCCAATCCCACATCGACCCGAGCCGCGAGCACCGGAGGCTGCGGCTGCACATGGCCAGCGAGAAAGGGTCCAGCTGGGTGCACCAGGTGGGTTTGCTGGGTGTGCCAGGTGGGTTTGCTGGGTGCGCCAGGTGGGCTTGCTGGGTGCACCAGGTGGGCTTGCTGGGTGGGCCAGGTGGGCAGCTAGTTGCATTGATCGTGTTGCTGGATGCACCAGGTGGGTGCCGGCCATTCTGCTGACCTATGTTTCCATGTCCAGGCAAGCATCTTGCCATCCTTTTAGAGGGATCTTCATCTGGGATCATCGTGCAAGGGTTGCAGCCGTGTCCTGCATGAAGCCATTGGTAATGCAGAGTGTGGTGTCAGCTTGCCCTGTTGCCTCTCTGCCCTGCCCCCTTGAACACACCGCAGACACTCCTGCAACATGCACACGTGTACCGCGACGCACCTTCCCCAGTCTTCTTCGTCTTGATGGCGTTCCACGCACATCGTCGTACGCATGCGTCAGCTTTTGTGGTTCTATTTGTCAGCTATGCGGGTGCCACCCGTCTGGCACGCCCTCTTATGCCCCCCCCTCCTTGTGCCACTGCCCTTCTGGCACTTCCCCATCTAGCACTCCGCCTCTGCCCCCTGATGGGTCTCTTACCCCTCCTTTCTAAAACTGTTGGCCCTCACCCCCCCACGCCCCACCCACCCCACCCCCATCATCCGCGTCCACCGCAGGGCTCCCCCTTTGCCAACAGCCCCCTGGGCACATCACCCTACCGGTCACCCATCGTGGGCAATCTGGAGCACCTGCACGGTCTAAATTTGGAGCCGGGCCTCCCTGCACTGGATGCCGAGACGCTCAAGTGAGTGGTTACTGCTGGACGTCACCATGGTGATGATGACAACGATGAGTTATATGATGATGGCTATGGATGATGATGACCATGATGTCATGGACCCAAACAATGATATCTTCGTCCCAAATGATGATGTCATTGTCCCAAATGATGATGTCATCATCCCAACGTCATTTGTGATGGGAGGCTGGGATTCGTGATGACGTTGGGGCAATGGGGAAGGATGGGAAGGGGCGGATGGTGGTATGGTTAGGGCCGGTGGACATGTATATGAAACTGTAAATTAATGACCTGTTATATTATATTGATAGCATGTTGTGAAAGGGATGGGCTCACGTGTTGAAAGGGAGGCCAAATGTGTATCGTATACTGGTAATATAATACTAGCAATATACTAACGAGTAATATAGTACTGTATCGTATACTGGTAATATAATACTAGCAACATACTAACGAGTAATATAGTACTGTATCGTATACTGGTAATATAATACTAGCAATATACTAACGAGTAAACTGGTAATATACTGGTAATGTACTAACGAGTAGTATAGTACTGTATCGTATACTAGTAATATGATACTAGCAATATACTAACGAGTAAAATAATACTGTATCGTATACTGGTCATTTAATACTAGCAACATACTAACGAGTAAAATAATACTGTATCGTAAACTGGTGGTCGTTATGTAGCTTGTTGTAGCCAGTAGTAAACACATCCCAGGCTGATGAGCCTAGGAATCTTTTCTTTGTTGATTGGTTATCCGTGCACAGATTGGTTATCGGTCCACCCACCCATTTACAGACACACACACACACTCACTCACACGCATCCACCCACCCACCCACCCACCCACCCACCCACCCACCCACCCACCCACCCACCCACCCACCCACCCACCCACCCACCCACCCACCCACCCACCCACCCACCCACCCACCCACCCACCCACCCACCCACCCACCCACCCACCCACCCACCCACCCACCCACCCACCCACCCACCCACCCACCCGCCCACCCACCCACCCACCCATCCGCCCGCCCGCCCGCCTGCCCATGCATCCATCGCGTCACCCTGGGTCCTGCAGGGCGTTCAGCGAGTACAAGATCTCGCGCCTTTCACGCTCCCGCAATGACGAAATCAGCGAGCTGAAAAACTTCCAGGAGACGCTGCCGCTGCGCCATGTGGGTGCCATGTAGAGAGATACCCCAAAACTAATTATTATAACCATGCTGCTGTAACGTAGGGTAAAGGTTCGCTGTTTGGGTGCTGGAGAGCCTGCAGGAGACATTGCCGCTGCGCCATTTGGTGCTGCTAGAAACGAAACCAACAGTAAATATTGCGTATACTACTATAAGGTAGCATGATGCTTGCTGTTCTGTCGCTGAAGGGCTTTCAGGAGGGATGCCGCTTGACCCCGTGGGTATCTCTCGAAGGAAGCCCGAAGTGCTTGTAGGTTGTGTTTGCTGTTCGGTTGCTGAAGGATCTGCAGGAAACGTTGTTGCAGCACCACCACCTGGCAGCCCCGCTTGGCACGTGTTGGCTTGCCCGCTGGTTGGTTTGTCGGCGTGCCCGCTAGTTGCTTGCGTTTGCGGTTCCGTTGCAGCGGCTAGTAGCTTGCGTTGGCTGTTCCGCTGCTGAAGAACACAAGTCTCTGCCCGTGTGTCACCTGGGCGGTCTGGTCTCTTGTGTGCGGTGGAGGCATCCCCTAGCGCGCACGGGTGCCACTTGCTGTGCGTGGTAGCTGGCTTGCTTGTCGGGATGTGTCGATGCTTTGTGCAGGCTTTTACTTCCTTCTTTGTGTGTTTGTAGAGTGTGGGCGTTGAGCTAGGGTGACTGTGACGGAAGCTGGGATGCACAGCACGTTGCGAGGAACATGAAAGGAATGGTTAAGAATAGCAAAGAAGGATGCATCACAGGATGTCTTTCCTCCCCCCCCCCCCCCCCCCCCCCTCTCACTCTCCCCCTTTTTTTCTAGTCTTCTTTCATCTTTTTTTGTTTTTGCATGCGTGCATTGTATGTATTCATTATTGTGTACTCGTGTGTTTATTATGTGTTCGTGTATTCTATATACGCATACATTTGCTTACCCTGAGTTTTCGCATTTTACTTCGCGTGCCAGAAGCTTTTTTTTTTTACTATTTGCTGTCTGCCACGTCGATACCTGTGCATCCCCCCTTACCTGGCATCCTCACACACCCCTTCCTTCCCACCCACCGCCCTATGTATGTAAATGCCCCCCCCACACCCATCCCTTCCCTTCCCACCCCCCAGTTGCGCGACCCCGAGAGCTCCCCCCGCACCCACCGGCGCACCTCGGGCCCCGTCACCCTCTCCATCGCGTCCATGCCAGGGCTGTCCTCGCCCAGCACAGGGGCATCGAGCGGGACGCCCGTGCAGCGCCGCCGCGACTCCCAGCCAGGTGGGTGGGCGGGGAGGAGGGAGTGGTGTGCGAGGGGGATATTACAGATAGGGGTTTCAAGGCCTTGGATGGGTGGACCTAGGTGGTAATAAGTGGTTGGCTTCCTCCTTGGAATGTCTGAGCATGCCTATCTATTTACCTCCTTGAATTAGTGGATTAGTACCGATTACATCCAGAGGGGACGTCATGCCTAATTGCGATCCTGTGCGGTTATACCTTGTTTCATCCTCCGCATTTCTCCATCAACAGGGGGGGTGGACATCCGGCCCTCCAAGGAGATGCTCCCCCTCTCCCTGCTCTCAGGGGCGTCCTCCATCGCCTCCGCATCCCCCGCGGCGGCCACCCCCGAGAGCCGAAAAGAAACCACCACCCCCTCCAGCACCACGCCGGCGGACGCGTTCAAAACCAGCAGCGGTCAAAAGGCCGCCGCCACGGCTGCCAGCAACGAGGCCACAACAGCACCGGCAGCAGCGTCTGCCAGCAGTGCCTCAGGCGCCGCACCTGCCAGCAGCAACAAGATGACACCGGCAGCAAGCACCGCAGCAACGGCAACCACGGCGACACCCGCCACAGAAGGGGCAGCCGCGGCTACCACGGCGGCGGCAGCGAATGCTGCAGCTGCCGCAAAGAAGTCGACGCTCAACCCCAACGCCAAGGTAGGCGACAGCGGCCTCACAGAAATCTTCGTTAACAGCAGCAGAAGCACAAGCAGCAGCGTTGTCAGCAGCAGATCAGTCATGGCTGCTGTCCTTGGTATGAAAGGCATGCCCGCCTGCCTGCCTGCATTTGGAAAATGTCGATGTGTAGAGTCCTTGGCTTGACATTACTGTGGGTTTATCGGTGCCCCCATGCCTCCTCCCCAACTCTCTCGCAGGAATTCTCGTTCAATCCCAAGGCCAAGGCCTTCACACCCGGGTCGTCCTCCACCACCACACCGACACCCCCCAAGCCCGCCACCCCCGCGGCGCCCGCGCCCCCCTCGGATTCCACAGATAGATCTGCCGCCGCCACCTCGGTCGGTGCGCCGGGCCCCCCCCCACCCCCGCCCCCCCTCCCCGCTCAGATGCCCCCTGGGACGGTCCCGCTCCCGATGGGCGTGCCGACCGCGCCGATGGGCATGCCCATGCCACTGGGCGCGCCCCAGCCAGGGACCATGGGGCTCCCCATGGGTCTCCCCGGCATGCCCCCCGGCAGCATGGGCGCCGTCGTGGGCGGCGTGGGGCAGGCAATGGGTGGGGCTCAGTATGCGGTCATGCGTGGGCCGGAGGGCGGCATGGGCATGCCCATGTTCCGCATGGGGCCGGTCCCTGTGGGCATGAACGGCATGCCGATGGGCATGGTCCCTATCATGCCCAACATGATGGGGGGGCCGGCGCCGGGCGGGTTCATGCCGGGGGGGCAACCGGGGGGCGGGATGGGGCCGTATTCGATGATGCCGGTCCCTCAGGGGGGCGGCAACCCGAACGTGAGTCGCTCGAGCGGTCGCGTTGTCCAGTTTGAGGGGTGCTTTGGAGGTGGTGGCAGTGAAGAAGGGCGCGAGAGAAGCTTGGGAAAGGGTAGACGAGAAGAAGGGTATAGCGCAGGCGGATATGGAGAAGAAAAGAATATGGGTATAAAGCAGAAGAGAAGAGGAATATAGAGCAAACGAGAAGAGGGATATGGAGAAGAAAAGAACATGGGTATAAAGCAGAAGAGAAGAGGAATATAGAGCCAAAGAAAAGAGATATACGGAGAAGAAAAAAATATGGGTATAAAGCAGAAGAGAAGAGGAATATTGAGCAAAGGAGAAGAGAAGAGGAATATAGAGCAAAAGAGAAGAGAAGAGGAATATAGAGCAAAAGTGAAGATTGTTAAGGCAGGGCGGTGGGAATGGGCATAGTCGTCGGGATGATGCACGGGGCAGGTCTGCTGGGATAAGGGGTGGGGGTGGGGGGGCAGGGGGCGTCATAAACCCAGGTGTATTTTTTAGGGCATGTGGACACAACATTGTTGTGCGTGCAGCTCTGCTTGATAGTTATCACATTAGCATGCAAAGGTTTCATGGTGGTGTGGCATTGTGTTGCCGACGTGCCCTAGTCTAGTTTTATAGTTCTCCTTCAGTAGCCTTGGGTTTGTTTGGCCGAATAATTTTACGAATGGGGTGCTCCCTCTGTACTCCTGTCTGCCTTGCCTATTCGTGTCTGCCTTGCCTATTTGTGTATACCGTATTGCGCCCTGTTAATGTAATCTTACTTATGTACTTTCCCGGCTCATGTTCATCTAATCTAACTTACATGTGTTCCCGGCTTACTATGTCCATCTGATTGAAGTTCTGTACGTTCCTGGCTTACTATGTCCATCTCATCGAAGTTCTGTACGTTCCTGGCTTACTATGTCCATCTCATCGAAGTTCTGTACGTTCCTGGCTTACTATGTCCATCTCATCGAAGTTCTGTGCGTTCCTGGCTTACTATGTCCATCTCATCGAAGTTCTGTACGTTCCTGGCTTACTATGTCCATCTCATCGAAGTTCTGTACGTTCCTGGCTTACTATGTCCATCTCATCGAAGTTCTGTACGTTCCTGGCTTACTATGTCCATCTGATTGAAGTTACTTACGTTCCTGGCTTACTATGTCCATCTCATCGAAGTTCTGTACGTTCCTGGCTTACTATGTCCATCTCATCGAACCGATGTGTGTTCCTGGTGCTTGGGCTCCGCTTGCTTTTCGGCGTGCCAACAGGCGGGCGGCATGCCACCTGGCCAGGCCATGGGCCCTCGCCCGATGATGTACCCTGGAAATGGCCAGGTGCGTGGCTGGGGCCTGGCTACTAGAAACTGAATAAGCCATAATTACTATTCAACCATCTATGGCCTGCCTGCTAGTATGACCTAGTAAATCAGTGAGTGCGTGGGCCGCCAGCCTGGTTCCCCCCAATTGGACAGATGCCAAGTGGTCGGTTGTGTGTTGCCCCATGGCTACCATTCCGTTGTGTCCACCTTTATTGAGCCTTGGGTTGGCCTGGCAGATTCGGGCCCTTTTGTGTCAATCTGTTTTTGGAGGGCTGTGTGGGTGAAGTTGGATCAGGTGCTCTTCCTCCTGTGGTGTACTCTTGCGTATGCATGTATGGATGTGGGCTCTGGCTGTCTCTCTCTCTCTCTCTCTCTCTCTCTCTCTCTCTCTCTCTCTCTCTCTCTCTCTCTCTCTCTCTCTCTCTCTCTCTCTCTCTCTCTCTCTCTCTCTCTCTCTCTCTCTCTCTCTCTCTCCCCCCCCCCCCCCCCCCCCCCTCCCTCACACACACATACACACACATCCTCTCCCCACCTTCCCTCCCCCCCCCCCCCCCTCTCTCTCTTGCTCACACACAGACACACGAACACCTACACATGCACTCAATTGTCACTCCCCTACCCACAACCGCCCACCCCACCCCCCTGGCCGTCTGCAGTTCATGCCGCAGCAACAGATGCCGCCGATGAACCCCCAGGGGCAGTACATGATGTACATGCCCATGCCCATGCAGGTGCGTGCGTGTGGTCTTGATGACGGTAGCTGATGCCGACAAACATAGATCAGGGTGCTTATGACACATAAGGGCTATGTATCGTTAATGATGTTTATAAAGTTAGGGATGCGTGATGTGTATGATGATAGCTGACGCCGGCACATGTAGATCGGTGTGATGTGGGTTGCTGTACCGATAGAGCCCGGAGCTTGGTTTGATGAACTGATATCCGATGCACATGCCAATCGCTTACGCAGACACTTCTTTGTCTGGGCGGCACCCGCTGCGTTGCGGGACGTATGACGGCACAGAGCTAGATATCATATGACTTGTAATCCTTATTGCTTGTTAGACATCATATGGCTTGTGATCCTTATTGCTTGTTATTACTTGTCATCGTATTTCTTGTGATCCTTATTGCTTGTTATTACTTGTCATCGTATTTCTTGTGATCCTTATTGCTTGTTATTACTTGTCATCGTATTTCTTGTGATCCTTATTGCTTGTCATTACTTGTCATCGTATTACATGCAACGAACTTGAGTTTAATATACCAATCACGTCTTTCCAGCGACTGAGAAGGATTATGGTGGGGTGGCGGTGCGTGCGCAAAGCTCGAGCTCCTTCTGGTGCTTCTGGATGAATCTTTCTCCTTTTTCTCCATGCAACAGCCGCCCCCCTGTGCGCCCCACCCCACCCCACCCCACCCCACCCCACCCCACCCCACCCCACCCCACCCCACCCCACCCCACCCCACCCCACCCCACCCCACCCCACCCCACCCCACCCCACCCCACCCCACCCACCCCACCCCACCCCACCCCACCCCACCCCACCCCACCCCACCCCACCCCACCCCACCCACCCCACCCCACCCCACCCCACCCCACCCCACCCCACCCCACCCCACCCCACCCCACCCCACCCACCCCACCCCACCCCACCCCACCCACCCCACCCCACCCCACCCCACCCCACCCCACCCCACCCCACCCCACCCCACCCCACCCCACCCCACCCCACCCACCCCACCCCACCCCATCTCCCTCCCTGGCACCCCCGCTGCCAGTCTTTCCTTTCTACCATTCCTTCACCGTTTGGAAGAAAGCCTTTGGAGCACTTCGCACGGTTCCGCCTGGGCTTGTCATGTCGTCACCAGTAGCTGTCGTTATTGGGCTGTGGTGACTTGGTCTCCGATCACTATCCTGTGCATCGACTCCTCTCCAATAGTTCTGACTTGTCCCATGCACTTGGCACCATTTCCTCTGAAGATACCAAAGTGGCCATTTAGCTTTACTGGAAACCCTTGTGCACTAGTGCCCGCTGGCCCTGATTAGTGAGTAGTATTGGATTTACCCATTGTCTCCTTTTAAACTGCCATTCATGCTCGACTGTTGCTTGGATGGCATCACTTTCTTGGGAACGTCCTGTGCACACACTTCCAGTGGGCCTTTTAGTCACCTTCCCTGTGAGGTACTGATCGTTACCTTTGGGCACCCCCATTTGGTCACGTTTCCTTCGTGCTACTGATCATTACCTTTTGACCGCCCCTTTAGTCACCCTCCCTTTTGAGTTACTGATGAGCACCTTTTGACCTCCACTTTTAGCCACCTTCCCTTTGAGGTACTGACCGTTACCTCAAAAACTTTCGTTGGCCTGCCATCGCTGCCTACCTGGGAATCCTGGTGCACAGATGCCGGGCGGCCAGCCGATGATGCAGCCAATGATGATGCCTATGCCGCCACCTCAGCAGCCGCCCACGGGGCCAATGCCGGGCATGCCGCCGCCCGACGGGGAGCAGGGCATGGGTGCCAGCCAGGGTCAGGGCCACCAAGGTAGGGTGCTCTTTAGGGGTGTTGGACGGAGTACTGAGAATGGCGGGTAGTTACCTATAATGGTCAGGGCCGCCAACGTAGGGTGCTGTTTAGGGGTTGTGGACGGAGCACTTCAGTTGCGAGTGCTTACCTCTATGATGGTCAGGCCCACCAAGGCATGGTGCGTACTCCATGGCCATGCGGCCCTTGTCTAGTCAGGGTTGCCTCGCAAAGCGGTAGCCTGGGGGAGGGGGAGAGGGGAGGGGAGAGGGGAGGGGGAGAGGGGAGGGGAGAGGGGAGGGGAGAGGGGAGGGGGAGAGGGGAGGGGGAGAGGGGAGGGGGAGAGGGGAGGGGAGAGGGGAGGGGGAGAGGGGAGGGGGAGAGGGGAGGGGGAGAGGGGAGGGGAGAGGGGAGGGGAGAGGGGAGGGGGAGAGGGGAGGGGGAGAGGAGGGGGAGAGGGGAGGGGAGAGGGGAGGGGGAGGGGAGAGGGAGAGGGGAGAGGGGAGGGGGAGGGGAGGGGGAGAGGGGAGGGGAGAGGGGAGGGGGAGAGGGGAGGGGAGGGGAGGGGGAGAGGGGAGGAGAAGTGGGGAGGGGAGAGGGGAGGGGGAGAGGGGAGGGGGAGTGGGGACGGTGAGCGGGGAGGGGGGGAGGGGAGGGGGAGAGGTGGAGAGGGGAGGAGAGGGGATGGAATTAGGGGAGGCGGGGAGGGGGGGAGGAGAAGGAAAAGGAAATGTGCGAGGAAGGAGACAGAGAGGAAAGGGCAGGGAGGGGGAAATGGGAGGGGGGGGAGGGCAAGGAGATTCAGAAATGTATAAGAAAGGTTGCTATACACAATGCACTGATACATACCCATGCTACATATGGCAGAACAGCGCATCATGTAAAGCATCATATAATGCTAAGCGCATCTTACTTGGCATAAGGTTGCGTGTGCAATATAAGTTTTGTGTCCGCTTGTCATACGGACGTAACATGTAAAAATGCTGGTTGCAGCTTGTCATTTGTGCGCTTCTCTGTGCCAGTCACCATTTGGATGACCATTGTTTTGAGACTCGCCGTTTCTCTCTGTGACCTGGCACGTGGCTTGGCATGCAACGGTAGTAAAATATAGCATGTGAGTTGGCACGCAATGACAGTAAGTAGCATGTGACTTGGCCTTCAACCTCGCCTTGATATTTCGCCAAACGGCCAATCCCAACGGGTTTTGTGCTACCCTATGAACCGTTCCCTACGGTCCCTAGCTGGCTATTGTCCCTAGCTATTGTCACTACTGGTCCCTATGGTCCCTAGCTAGCTATTGTCCCTATTTTCCTCATGGTGCCTAGCTAGCTATTGTCCCTATTGTTCCCCATGGTCCCTAGCTAGCTGTTGTCCCTACCTATTGTCCATATTGTCCCCCATGGTCCCTAGGTAGTTTTGTTACGTGTTCCCCATCATGTCTTGGTGGTAGCCCGATCCTCAGCATTTGGGGCGCTACTGCTGACGATTCTGCACACCCACACTTTCTCACCTAGTTCATTGCTACCCCCGTTTTGATGGAAGCTTTGCCGAGACACTAGGGTGTGCCCATGTTGTATAGCATCATCATGCCAAGTATTCAAGTGGCAAGTTGATCAAGGCAAGGGTTGCTGACAGGCACTGACACCGTTCCTGCTGGCGTCGGGACCATGTTTGATGTGGCCTGTCCGCAGGCGAGTTTGCTCCAGGGGGGCCCATGTCAGGGTATCCCTCCCAGCAGGAGCAGCCACCCCAGAACCAGCAGCCGCCTTCTCAGCAGCAGGGAGGCATGTGGGTGCAGGGGGAGGTTGACGGTGGGCATGCCAGGTAGGACTGCTGGCCTCAGCAAGGACCCTAATCAGATCATTTAATTTTACTGTGCCAATTCATATGCCTCGCGTTGGGGATAGTAACACCGTCCATCCTGAGGGCACCAGGCCTATGTCACACTCTGCCGCCTTGCCTGGGTGCCAATGGTTGACCTGTCTATTCCTGGTCACAAAGATAGCGTGCCCTGGCTCACTAGTTGATACGGGTACATTTGCTTCCATGAAGTATTGCGGTTGAGACTTTCCGACTGTTCGGCAGTTGCTTAAGAGAATGGAAACAGTTTGGCAGTCGCTTTGGAAAATGGAAAAGAGTTTGGCAGTCGCTGGAGGACTGCACTAAATGGCCACAGAACTCTTCGGCCGGAAGGACTTTGATGACACGGCTCCAAGCAGGTGATGAGCAAATACTTTGGTATGTCTGTAACCATAAACTTGGAATGTTGGTTTGCCCGGAAAGTCAGCAAGTACGTACCACCATCTTCCACCTGGTGCACACGTCAAGGTGCTGGGCGGTCTAAGCTTATGTCGTACCGGAAGTTACGTGATATTCCCAACGTCTGCTAAAGTGAACTGTAGGTATTCTATTTCCCGAATAGTTGCATGCCCCCAAGCAAGACCACTGAGGTTTGCATGCATGAAAAAATTGATTAATTAACATGACGTTGGATTGCCATGCATCCAGGAATAGTTGTCTCCATAGTTGTATACATCCATTTGCATGGAATTGTTGGTTTACAATCATTGGTTCATAATTTTTGTAAGATACTGTCCCATGTCCAGATGACTTCATACACAATCTTATATTTATATTTATTGAACGCGTGCTCACGTTTGGGAGTCACGGAGCACCTAAGTGCTTTTAATTCCTAAGCTAGTGTGCACAACGGGTAGGGAGGCAGAGACCCCCCCCTTCCCTCATGCCACAGGGTGCTCAATCGGACCCATCCGACTAAACGATCCGGGGCATCGATCCCCTAGCTAGCTGTGGGTGCAATATGTCCCAGTGTGAGCATTGCATTGCTACGGAGACGTGAGCGAACAAGCAGTGCTAGGCGAGGCGCATGGCGCATAGCTAGGCTGGCGGATGTCTGTTGGCACCGACATCTCCCAGCGCAGCCACCATTAATTAATTAATTAAACTCGTGCTCCCGTTGGGGAGTCACGGAGCACCGAAGTGCTTTTAATCCCTGTGTGTGCACTACAGGAGAAAGGGCAGAGACCCCCAGTCTCCTTCATGCCAAAGGCATGCCACAGCTGCAATCGGGCGCGGCTAGCTAAAAGGACAGGCTAACGATCCGGCAAACTGTGGGTGCAATAAGACCCATGTGAGCATGTCATAGCAAGGAGCGTGGGCAAGTAATCTGAACATAGCCAGGGCGTAGCATGGCTGTACTAGAACTAGGCTAAGGCTATGGCTGGTTGTGTACCGTGCGTTGGCGGCACGTGACTAGGTTTGTTGGCACAGCTAGGCAAACATTCTAGGCATGGCTGCCTTAGCGACAGTGACTCCAATGGTTACAAGCTAGGGCTATTGCTATTCTAGCCCGCTGGGGGCGTCCACATCTTGTGGTTGATCATCAGGTCCCCGCCCCTCCAGTACACCTTGGGCTTCTGGGGGTCCTGCTTATGGCGGAGGTATTCCGGCCACAGGTCGCGTCGCTGCTGTTGCTGAGCGGGGGTTAGGTCGTCATCCAGCGTCCAGGTGAGGTCGTGCAACCGCTTGCGACGAGAGAGGAACCGCTGCTTATCCTCAGGGGAGATGAAGGTGAGCAGGACTGGTGGGGTGGCCGCCTTGTCCCGTGAGTGGGGAAGGCGGTGGCACCCACGCAGTTCTACCTCACCTACCAGGCCCATGAGGGTAAGAAGCTGTTTCTTGATCTCGTCAGCAAGGGAGGTTGACGTCTCACCTGGCTTCTGGGGGAAGCGACGTAGCACCACTCGGCACTCGCGGCGAGCGCGATCGGTGACCTCCCGTTGCTGGGCCTGGCGGTGGTCCTCCAGCTCCTGGAGCTTCGTGGCGATGGCGTCGGTGGTGGAGGCGGTCGCTGTCCGCAGCAGGTCCGCGTAGGAGAGCGGGAGGTCACCAGCATCCTGCCGGGGTGGCTGGGAGGCAATGGTGGCCGTCTGCTCCGCTAGCTTTGGGACCTGTGTGGCCAGGGCCTCGGTGTGGGCGGTGATGGCCTCAAGCTTCTTCATGAGCACGCCGCACTTGCCTTCCACCTGGTTAAGGCGAGAGACAAGTGCAGCATGCGTTTCCGAAGCCTGCGCCGCGGTGTGTAGCGCCGTGAACTGTGGTTGTAGCTTGTGGACGACCTTGGTTTCCACGTTGGAGACCCGGGCCTCGACCGTGTTGAGCGTGGTGTTCAGCGAGGTCATCTTCTCGGCCAGCGGCCAGGTCACGTGCTCCTCCAGCACTGCGCGGATGTCATCCTTGCAGAGGGAGGAAGCCGATGGGGCTGCCGGCTGTGCGGGGGCTGGGGCGTTGAGTGCGTTCCAAAGTTCTCTGTGGATGGCGCCGAAGCTGCGCTGGTAGTAGCTGGTCAAGATAGACTCGCGTTGGCGGGATTCGGCACAGGTGTAGAGCCAGGACGTGTCGCGGTAGTCGATAGCCGCCCTCCCTCTCCGGGGCACAAAGAGCTTCCGCTCCTGTGTGAGGAACTGGAGAACTTCGACGACTTCCTGCGGCGACAGCTGCTGCCACTCGAGGAGGGAGAACATTCCGTCGCCGGGCAAGAATTTGCTCCATTTGTGGCGATCGTGGCATGGTTTCTTGGGCTCAGGCGAGGCGCTTGGCGAGGGTTTGGCGGGTAAGCCTGGCGGCTGAACAATGGCGAGGGCGAGAGGGTTGGGCTGGGCGCTGGGAAGCTGTGCCAGCTCCTTTTCCAGCCCTCGTTTTGCTTTGGTAGTCGTCATAGCTGGTCACGTGCGTAACTTTGTCTATACTGCGTGGCAGCCGTAACCGTTTATACTGGCAAGTGCGTCTTAGAAAGGCGCATCGAATGCAAGTGGTCTGACCGAATTTGGGGCTCAGACGCAAAAGATCTGAACTCCGCCGTCAGCCATACCGCCGTCAGCCATTTTCGCGACTGAGCTGGCCTGAAGAAACGACGCACTGAGGGTGCACGCCCGCGAGTCACCATGTCAGCGTCAAGCACTTCGACCAGCCGGCAGGTGAGACCTCGACGAGCCTTCTCACGGCATTTAAGCGCGACATTCTTGCCCCCATGCAACTCACTGGTGAGCTGCGGCCGGATGTCGGCTGTCCGCCTCCCCCGCGCGCGGGGTAAGGCTGGCCCGGCACCCGTGCTCCTCACCTTTAACTCGTCGTCTGTCCCAACTCAGTCCTAATAATAGGACTGAGTTGACCTTTTTCAACCGTGTGTAGTGACTAGGTGGGGGGTCCATTAAAGATGCTTAGATGTGGGTCTATGGAGTATTTGATGTCCTCTTGCTGGCAAAAATACTACATCAGTGAAAACTTGACCCAAACTCCTAAAAATTACATGGATGTATGGCACCGTCGGCGAATTTGCATTTTTGTGTGGAAGCATGAGTGGCAAAAATTGAATAAATTCCATATTCATGTTAAAAAAATACAGGCATGTAAACAATATAGTTCTTGACCTGTGGCAAAAAACTGGACTCAATTTGGCCACTGGCACTGCCTGAAACACGCCAAATACTGCCAGTCCTATACATAGGACTGGGCCATGCTAGCAATTTGCAAGCATGTAAGTGCGGTCATACTTCATAGTAGCGTGGCCACAAACCATGTCAATCAGCCCATTTCCCTTCAGGCATAATAGGAAAACATACTTGCATCATCATAATGCAGTTATATTGTACCTTAGTATGTGTGAAAGCCTATGCATACATGTAGGGAATGCGTATGGATACGTAGCTACAAAGGGATGTATTATAAGTAATAACCACCGATATAATGGGTAGGTTAGTCACATTTAATTGTTCTTTACAAGAATGGACATGGATAAAACTGTATTACCTTGCCATGACATGGCCAACATACCTGCTGGCACATGATCACAGTGGTTTATCACCAAGATTTTTCACTCACCCGTATAAGCTTGACAGTACCCTTGACGCAGCCCATGACCACACAATCATGCAGTATGAACATAGCAAGAGAATAACTAACATCTATGAAAGTGTTTTAACCCATTCAGCACCTAAAACCTTGTACAGCCATGCTACGGTAAGGCAAATGCCTGGTAAGATCATCTAAAAAGATGGTTTTAGAGAGGGGCAGGCAACGGTCAAGAAAGAGCAGCAAGACTCAAAACTGACAGCGCATCGCAAGCTTAAACTCATGTAAGAATACCAAGAAACGATGAAGCAGCGATATTCCAGCTTTACCTGGCACGGCTGGCGTTACCTTGGCCCAGGCGGTGCCTGCAAAAGTGGCACTTTGCGGCACACAAACCATGACGTGACAGAGTGGTCGAAATCATCAAATCTTTACTGCCACTAGACTTAATCTACGACAATACATGATAAAAGGTATAAAGAAACCTATAAACCCTTCGATTTGATCCGGGAATCAATTGTAGTAATCCATTCCGTCGACCTGCCTAATCGCAGATTTTTCCAGCAAGAACAGTGCCGACACCCAGTAAATCGCATCCCCGCGAGGCTAAAATTCACTTGTATCATCTTTAGGACATAAAAAATCTATTTCCTGGGTTTGGCCCGCAAAATCGTCCGAAAACGTAAACTGCATGCATGGGCGCAAGCCGCCATGGCTAGGTCGTGCATTTCCGGAACTCACGTTTTGCGTGAAAATGTACCCTTACCACCTGTACTTTCACCGTACGGTTAGCCGCCCAAACCAAATCCAAAAAAATCCCAAAAATATGTCCAAGAAAGATCTTTTCAAGTAGTATTTGAATAAATTTTGAGAAAAATTTTCTGCCAAATATTCCGACTGGGGCGAATTTTCTACAAAACCTCAAAATTAGGTCCTAAAATTAGGACTGAGTTGAACTCAGTCCTAAAATTAGGACCAGGGACAGACGACGAGTTAAGGTACATGGCGGACAAGCTGGCGTTCCTTAAATGCCGCAAGAAGCTCTCGGAGACTCGCTTCACGCTGGACGACGACTTGACCCTGGCCCAGCAACAGCGGCGACGCGAGCTATGGCCGACCTACCTTTAGCTCCGGCAGTGCGCAGGGGGGAAGCCGGTATACTGGAGGGGGGCGGTCGTCAACGTTGACCACAAGCCCTGGCAGGCACCTCCTGCCACCTCAGACTAGGGAATATATACCAGTAGTGTAGAATAGTCAGGCTTAGCCTAGCATGTGGCCCACGCGCATGTGCGCCCATAGTGGCCCCCATGGATGATGCCTTCAGAATTTAGCCAAGCCATGCCTATAATGGCCGGGACCTCCCATGGATGTTGCATTAAGAATTTAGCCGGCATGCTATTCTGATCAGACACTCCGCAAAGGTGAAAACCTTTGCGTTCAGTGCCAGGCCGCGGAAAACGCGGAAAACGCGATCTGCAAATGAATCCGACCGGAATCGAACTGGGGACCTCTCGCACCAATTTTGCTGACTATAGGACGGACGTCTCCGGATACCATGGCATCGCCAACTTACACCTACAGTCATCCGCAAAAGTTCTCCTGTCCGGGGAGTGATGCAAGCCTTTCGGATTTGGTACTAGATAAATCACTCGAGATCTGTGTGTAGGAGCTATGCCTATGCAGAGAGATGCTCTCTGTTGAGAAGCCATGCCCTAGCTCTTGTATAGCCATGATGATCTTCCTCCCCCGTGCCGGGATCCCCTTAGTTGGGTTGAACCCGAGACAGCATGGTGGTGCCCGGGTGCCCTTGAGGCACCTACTAGAGCAAATGTTGCTTACATTCCACTCTTGCAGGAATTAGCCCAAAATGTATTAAAAGCCATATGCCCCTCAGTTCTCCGGGATATGTGCTACATGTACTCCCAACGAAGTTATGTTTCTAATTAATTAATTAATTAATTAATTCATGTCTGTTGGCTACTGGTTAGGCTATAGGCATGCATGACTACGTTCTACCCTGCATTGGCATTGCATTATGGGATGGCGATGTCCAGGGTGCCGGTGCATCCAGCATCACCCAAACATGGGTGTGACTATATTTGAGACAACTATGCCTGGACGCATGGCGATCCAACGCCGTGGAAGGACTAGGGTAGTTGTCTGAGAGGAAAGACGAGCGAAGGCCACGGGAGCCGCGTGGCTATCTGTAGGAAGACCTGCATGTAGGGAGACAGAGGGTAACAAAGAAAGGTTTATAAGGAAAATACACACACGCACACACAACAAAAACAAAAACAAAAACAAAAACAACCAAAACTAAGAAGGAAAAGAGGGAACACATACACACGTACATGTATACACGAAGGGGCTAAAAGAAAAAGTCAGAAGTACACATTACAATTAAGGGAAAAAAGAAAGAAAGAAAAAAGAAAAGAAAATGTAAATAATAAGAATATGAACAATAATAAAGAAAAACAAAGTAATAATAATAATAACAAAAACAAAAATGGAATATAAAGAAAGAGAACATGGCTGGGATATGGTGAGGCACAGGCAATGTTGGAGAATGGGCCAGGAGAATTCGATTTTTGAGCGCCCATGGTGCCCGGCCGGGGGTCTCCTATCCAACAGGGTCTAAAGCCTCGTGCCTAGCTCACTCCAATAAAAAAGTGTAAGGTGAAAAGGGGGTAGGCAGTGAAAAAAGAGACAGGATGAACAAACATATAACAGTGAGAGTAATTAATTATAGAGGAGTCAAGGCACAAAGCCCCAGGCACAAAGCCCCAGGCACAAAGCCCCGGGCACAAAGCCCCAGACCTCCATCCATCCAGCAAGGGAATATGTGCTACATGATCTCCCAACGGATCGAGTCATGTTATAATTTTTTTTTTATTTTTTTTTTTTTAAGGCACAAAGAGAAGTGGTAAAGGAGAGAAAAAAAGGAAAGCAAGCAAGAAGTAAAAATTTTAAAATCTGACAATAAGGTAATAAAAAAATAATCTAACAATGAAATGAGAAGAAGAACAAGAAAAATAATTATGATGAGTGAGACATGCAACTATTACTGTTTTAACCCATAGTCCGGGAATGGGTTTTTGGCATTTTTAGTAGACCCCTAGCTGAAAATGCAAAAAATCATAACTCACAGGCCACAACTCCAAAAACCCCCAACCAAGGTGCTAGGAGTATCTACACTTGAAGGGCTTTTAGAAAATGCAATAATATTACGAGTCCATCCAGTGATTTGCAAGATATTTACTGTCAAAGTTGGACAAAAGACGATCATTTTCAGGTAAGCAAAAGCCCCTTAGATAATAACACCTGCTGGGAGGGTCAGGAACCTCAATATATTAACATTGGACAATTTCATTGGATAGTGCCACCATGCTTTCCTTGGGTCAGACCGCACGGATAGCCCAACTGACCTATATAATCCGCTCACTTACGTGTGTGCATGGGTTACGCGCGCGTATGCATGCAGCTATCCATGAATTGCCACACAGTTATGCATTGTATACAGCCACATAGGACTGTCAAAAGTGCTGGAAAACAAAGAAGTTGCTAAACCAGCACCAACGGAATGGCATCCTCCCAAGAAACACCACAAACTGAGCAGATTTGGGGCTAATAGCACTCATACAGCAGGCATGGAAACCTGCTGCCAGAGGCACTGATACACTCGTGAAACAAGGATTATAAACGACAGATTCCCGTGCAAACGACATGCAAACACGTTGCCGTACCTGGCTCGATCACGTCCTTTCCGGGTTCTGCTGGCCGGGACCCTCATATCTCACACGGGCTAATGCTTTCCAGGCATAGGCCGCCATAGCCGGATAATAATGCATGCATCCACCATGATTACCAGGTTGATGTTCGATCTGTGCAAAGAGGACCTATAAACGCATCCGAATTCACAGGGATGCTGCTGCGGATGTCCATGCAGTACCAAAACTGGGTGCTCGGGCTGGCGAAGCCTGCCCGGCCATAAGAAGAAAATCAAAAGTATGACGTGCCATCACTCATCTGGTACTGGCGACCAAGAAAGCAGTAATTCCCTACCTGCATTTTCCCAATGCTATTAGCTATACATCTGGCCACCCCTGACCTACGAAAATCACGCATCACCATTCTGAGCAACATTCTGAACCGCTCCAAGCCGCGAGACGCAAATTTCCTTGACAACGGCACGCTGGCAGCCATATCTAGTTACGCGCGCGAGTGAAAATTTCCCGCCAAAGTCACGTGATACTTTCTCAATACACGTTGTAATTACCAGGCTCGAGGAGGTCGAGCCGATCCTCATGGAGCTGGCAGCACTCGTGGAAGAGTTCCGCACGTCGGTCACGTGGTCCCAATCCAGTGGGGTCTATGGCGCTTAACTCTTCCCGAACAAGGATGACCCAGTCCCACATCACCTAAAAACGGCCTTTTTTGTTACATGGGGTCATATCTCCCACACATATAGTCAGATCGGGGTGCCTTTCTGGACTTAAGGTCCCCCTAGGACCCTGTTCACATCACATAAATTGGGGGGCCAACTGACCTATTTTTAGCATCAAACCGTGACGTGGAAAAGTGCAAAAAACGATGTTTTCCAGGCATAAGGAGGCATAGCAGCCACACGCAAGTAGTAAATGTAGTCCAATTCAGCTGGAAATGGTCATGCTTATTAATTTATATCCAAAGACAAAAACCGCCCTTAAGTATGCAATGTAGGACCAAACTATGTGCTATAATTCTGGCATACATGAGCCAAAACACCGTTTTAGTGCATTATTTTCAAACTTATGAAGCCCCTGCCAGCACATATGCGGCCCAATCATGCCAGAATTCGTCACATTAATAGCACAATACTTGAATTTACACTAGAACACAAGTTGGACATATTAGGACCACTGCCGGCCCACTAAAAGTGACGGATGCAAGCAGAAATAGAGCGATTTTTGCAAAAATACTCCATATTCTGCGCCATTGTCTTGGAAAACTTTGCATTCTTCACTCAATTATCGTCATGGCTGTCATGGGATTCATATACATGCCACTGGGGCTGGATACATTAGCCAACACAGACTAAAAAAGCGATCATCAAGGGATAAAATCACCATCAATCACAGTAGATGCTGGCATTCGGAACAAGCACCATAGTGCCTACAAGCCTCAAGAAGGGGAGCTTGGCTGACCAGTCGTGCCTGTCGGCTGACCAGTCTCTTTTCTAAACGGGCCCCGCTCGGCAGCACACACAATCTCCTTTGCAGTACTTGGCCCACTCTGCTGGGCACCCCTGCTGTGCGTGTCTTATAGCAGCTAATCCAAATATATATCTGCCAGGTGCCTCTCTGCTACATGGAAATACAAAGCGCAATCAAGGACAGCAGTGGCTTGGGCTGCTATTCAATTGAGCTCAGCACCTAGCTGCTGTACAACATAATTCTGCATCAGTGCCTGTCCTAATTGCGCCCCCCCGCCCCCTTGCCATCATCGTCATGCTCATCATAGTCTTTGGAACGTGCACTGAACTCCAACCCTTGGACAGTCCATAGGTCATTAAGAATCTGTGCATGTAATGCTAGCTCTTCTCAGTTGAACTCATCTACCACCCTCTCATGGTCGTGTCATCTCTCATGTAATCCACCTAGGTTTATCGTGGCCACTGATCTTTCAGCCCCTCCTGACATCAAAATCTGGGCAAACACACTGTTGACATCGCCCTTCCGTTTTAGCCTGCATGGCTCCTCATGTTTACCCTTATCTCATCCCTCAACACACCTAGAACTGTCTATTCATCCCCCTTGCATAGGCGGTGCATAACTGCGGCATGATGGGGGCTTGCCAAAAATAGGTGTAAAATGCATGGGATGGCACGGGGAGGCTCACACTCATCGGTTTACAATCACACTCATGTGCTAACAGTGTCCCTCTCTGCTTTTGACACTGCATGCACATGCATTTCCTACCGGCTATATCAAGCCTTTAGTGTGGTTTGGTGCATCAAGAGAAATGGCAGGTCAGCTGAGTGCATCAGACCACATTTGTGTTAAGTGTACGCTTGCAACGCTGTTTGCCCACCGCATGGAGCTCCCCTTTCGGACAGTGGCGCAAGTAGCACTTACACCTTACTCCCAGCCGCTCACCCTGCCCATGCTAGCAACAAGAACAAATGCATGGTCCCCATCCCAACGTAAGGTGCATCACATGGATGGCCCTGCCATCACCTAGCAGTGTGCCACCCCTCTCCACCTCAACCTACTCTGAAATGCCAGGGCCCCAACAAACCTTTCAAGACATGGCACTCCTCAAAGAAGGCAACCCCTCAAAGAAGGCGAGGCAGTTTAGGTCTAGGGGGGCTTTGGGTAAGTTAAAAGATGATAGAGTTCACTAACACAGGCCACGGCAACGACAACCTGCCTCACCCGCTGCATCCATACATCACAAGCCATAAACTGCACAGCCTGGCATGATTGCCTAAGGGTCACGTGATCCAAGGTGCCCTTCAGGCTCACCCCAGCACACCGGCCCATCCTCACCACCCCACTGGTCATAGTCATCTACAGTGGCATCAAACTCCTCTAGGACAGAGTGCAGTAAAGGCAACATAGACGTCCTGACACAATTGAATAAGAACGTGGCTGCTACCTACTGCCCTTAATAAAAAATGTCCATGGCTTGCACAAATACGCATTCAATTCTTCAAGCAAGCATGCTAACACCTTCACAGCACATCCCAAGGTTTATATCCATCGAGCTTTGTCAACAAGCATGACTTCCTGATGCAAACTTAGCTGTCAAGCTAGGAGGAGGAAAGCTAGGTAAAGAGGTGAGATAGACCCCCCCACAGCACCTTCCTGCACCAAAACCATGACAATATCATCCAGAGCTTGCTAAATACGTACAGCTAACCGGTAGCGGGCGACCTTGCAGTCCAGGTTCAGCGCGAACATCTCGTGTCAGCACCCGGCGGAGATGGCGGACGCGAACCCACAATGCTATAAAAGCGAGTCATAAGACTATTTCGGGGAGCGGTGAACGGCTTGGAACACCGAAGGTATGCCGCGACAAAAGCCTGAAGTTTTTCTCGGAAATACACGCCTGGATGTGGATTAGGGCACCGTTGTCGTGCTTGTGCTTGCGTTGCGAGCAGGCAACCAGTGTTTCTTGCAGTGTCGAGCAGTAACAGATGGTGGCGCGAGAGCAATATGTGACTTTTAAATCATGGCTACACAGCTTACACCTCCGCAGGCATGTTGGAACAAGCCCCGCCATGCCGTGAGCCGAAAAAAAGGAAGAAACGCATCAAGCAAGGACGGTCGTAAACGTCACTGAAAACAGCAAAATCTGACCTGCCGGCAGGTAATGCGACAGCCTGGAAAATGTGATTCGTTTCTCGAAAAACTGATTAGCGCTCGTGAAAGTAGACTTGAAGCCCATTCGGATTCCACCTTTTGGGAATTGTGAGCTTCCAACAAAAAAGTTTCCCCCACAATTAATAAACATGCATTTTCGCTGCCAATTCCAGATCTGGCCGACACAAAAAATCAGCGTCTCAGTTTGCGAATTATTTTGACGCATGAACATACGCGAATAATATCTACCATGCATCATCGCAAAGCAGGAGAGTTTACGCGTCGTTTGCATCCATCGCAGCGACTTAACATGCATAATTGACTTTTGACTGATATTCCGGCGGACATAGGGTCGACAGCCATGCGAGGTGGAATTTTTCTGGTCCCGTCGTCCTCAACGCGACGCGTTCGCGCCAAAATTCCCAGGATCTCATGTAACCGGACGGACCGATTTTAGGTGATGTGCCAGTACTGTATACCCCATGCATGCACGTCCCCATATACGGGTAGCCTGCAGCTTGGCGCGCTCGACAGTGGCCGCTGCACTCATGCCGGCGTCCGCCGCATGCATGCGACCTAGATAATGTGGCATGCCGAGCCGCAGCCGGACCCGCCGAGACATGGATCGTGATAAGCAGACGGGCAGCCGTTCCCATCCTAGTCGAGGATGGCCGGTGGTGGGGAGCTAGAGTAGCGTAGCGCAGCGCGCCCTTGCCCATCCACATCTTCACACTTGATGGTGGTATTTTATGGGGGAAGACCGACCGGAAGCTAACGACCGGCCGCGGATATAATATATTCATCATATACGTCATATCTTGTTAATGTCATGAATACTTCCGAAATTAATCATAATTAATCATATGAAAACAAGGCGGGAAGTCAAAGAGCAAGCAAGAGAAACTGATACTTCCGAGCCAAGTCAAAGGATTGGCCACCACACAACTCAAAGCACAATTATTCACATGAATTACCCGATCGAAAGACGAAAGGGCCGCAACTTGCCACTGCCCACGATGCATGGATTAACGATCTAGCTGGAAAGCTTGCCACTAAAATTAAATTATAACATGACTCCGGACGTCGGGAGATCATGTAGCACGTATTCCCTTGTTGATGGATGGAGGTGAGCGAAGCCGCGAAACCTAACTAAGCTAATCTAGAAAATCCTAACTACTCTACTCAGCAAAGCGCCCCTTCCTCCTGGAGGGGGGGGGCTTGCCCACAGGGGCTGGCGTGTGAGCCTGGACAATGGTCTGCCACCTCTTCTTGTTCTGCATAGCAGTCCAAGCAAGAGAGAGGGAGGAAATCCGGTGTGCAGACTTAGCTAGGACCACTATAGGTCGCTAGCATTAGGAAGTTGCCATGTGGCAGTGTCAGCCGGGAACTGATATGACGGAACAACAAATCCACAATTGCTGTAGTCAAGGTAAACGTATGTATCACAAAGTATAAGTAGCCAAAGGGACATAAATATATTCATTGAGAATGATAGATTACGGAGGTGAGATAGGCATAAATATATAGTAGTATAACTTTGAATGAGGCATTTTGCACCAGGTCGCGCTTGCCATGCTATGTCAGAGCATGGAAATAAAACATCAGGCCCGCTGGCCCGGTACATATGCAAAGGTTGCATAAACACCCAACATCTTGGCAAATCGATAGCATTCCTATGACCACCGGTCGCCAGGCCCAGCAACGGGAGGTCACCGACCGCGCTCGCCGCGAGTGCCGAGTGGTGCTACGTCGCTTCCCCCAGCAGCCAGGTGAGACGTCAACGTCCCTTGCTGACGAGCTCAAGAACCAGCTTCTTACCCTCATGGGCCTGGTAGGTGAGGTAGAACTGCGTGGGTGCCACCGCCTTCCCCACTCACGGGACAAGGCGGCTCCCCCACCAGTCCTGCTCACCTTCCCCTCCCCTGAAGATAAGCAGCGGTTCCTCTCTCGTCGCAAGAGGTTGTACGACCTCACCTGGACGCTGGATGACGACCTGACCCCCGCTCAGCAACAGCAGCGACGCGACCTGTGGCCGGAATACCTCCGCCATAAGCAGGACCCCCAGAAGCCCAAGGTGTACTGGAGGGGCGGGGACCTGATGATCAACCACAAGATGTGGTCGCCCCCAGCGGGCTAGAATAGCAATAGCCCTAGCTTGTACCCTTTGGAGTCACTGCCGCTAAGGCAGCCATGCTTAGACTGTTTGCCTAGCTGTGCCAACATACCTAGGTAGTCACGTGCCGCAAACGCACGGTACACAACCAGCCATAGCCTTAGCGTAGTTCTAGTACAGCCATGCTACGCCTGGCTATGTTCAGATTACTTGCCCACGCTACTTGTTATGCCACGCTTACATGGGTCTTATTGCACCCACAGTTTGCCGGATCGTTAGCCTGTCCTTAAGCTAGCGCGCCCGATTCAATGCAGTTGTGGCATGCCTTCGGCATGAAGGAGACTGGGGGTCTCTGCCCTTTCTCCTGTAGTGTACGCACAGGGATTAAAAGCACTTCGGTGCTCCGTGACTCCCCAACGGGAGCACGTGTTTAATTAATTAATTAATTAATTAATTAATTCCTATGAGCACTTGGCAGCAGGGCGTTGGCTTTCCTTTGCATGTCATGACAAAATGTCATGACGAGCTCCAGTAGCCTCAGGCTCTGGCCGGGGTTCTGGTGGCTGTGGGTTGACGACAGGGTCAACATGCTCCACTTCATGGTTCTGAAGCCGCCGCAGCCGGTTATATTGGCGCGTCCTGTGCTGCGCCCCGTCCGGCTTTAGATGCGCAAAATGCTTTTCGACTGCCTCCTTCATCTCAGTGTCATCAAGGACTTGCGACCTGTCCTCTTGGAGGTACACCTCGTGGCTCCACATGGCACGGATGGCACGGCGCTCTGATATGGCCCCATCAGCGGTCCCTGACCCGTGCCCCACCATGGGTGGGCTCGTGGTAGCCAAAACAGCAGTTCTCAAGCCACCACCGTTCGCATCTCCGTTGGCTGAAAAAGGCGCACAGGCTATTTCTGCGCCCAACCAAGCATTGGCATGAGCAGCAGCTGCTGCTGTTGGCCTCAAGAGCGCTGCAGCGCTGGTCACTGTAGTACCACCGTCAGCGAAAGCAGCAGCGCACAGCTCTGGATTGACAGAGATGGCAGGTGGGCAGTCTGCCCGATGGCAGAGTGGTGGTTGCGATGTCCTGACCGCCTTGGCGGCGCGCGCCTTATCCCTCTGCACCAGGTCCGCAGCCAATGGGATTGGCGCGGCTGCTTTGTCGACCTCTGCATCGACCAGTGGGACCTCGTTGCAGGGCCGGAGTGCTCTAATCTTGCACCATTCTTTGTTTAGCATCTGTTTGATCGGCTTGTCGTCAATTACCTGGAGATAGGAGATACCATGGGTGGCACGTGGGGGATTCAGAAAGCGGGCAGGGCGAATTTGCAGAGCTATATGTGAGTGAAAGAAGCCCTCTGGCAGTTCACAGTTGTCATCTTCAGGAATAGAACTTCTGGGAGTGATAAAGGCAAACCGTGTAACAGCTGTCATCTTCAGGAACAGAATTACTGGGAGCGACAAAGGTGAAACTACAACGATGTGCCTAGATGTCTTGATCAAACATTAATCAAACACCTACTTTCAAGAAAACTACACGAATAGAATTGAATGGCGCGTATGTGGCACGGCAGCAAGGAAGGGCATCCCCACAGTGAACGTGGCATCAATGTCAGGCAGACATAGAATTCATCGAACTACCAGGGTTGATTAAGGTGACTATGGCGACATCTACGTGCCATAGGGCATTCAGCACATGACCCGCAACAGTGCAGATTGCATGCAGAATAACAGATGGATTAGCAGGGGTGGGTGGGGGGGTGAGTACTCTGGAGGGTCCTCGTGTACGTGTTTTTCTAGGTATACGCAGATACAAATTCAAACCCACCGGTGCTCATGGACGGAACACCATGCCCTTGGTATACCGCGTGCGTTCCAGGATGCTCGAGAAAAAAAGCTAAAGAAGAAATTCAAAATGATACAACTGCCTGGGTGTAAATGCTGTGAATGAATTCAAGGGATGCCTGGCAGTGGCACAATGCCTTAAATCTCAGTGCTTGTCCCCGACGGTGCATCTGCTAATCACAAGTCTGGTGTAGACCCATGTTACCAGCGCGGTTAGACTTGTCTAAGGTAACTAGAGATAGGATAGCTTATACAAGTGGCCTGGTGATTCGCCCTCTTTACAGAACAGCCTCTACGTGTATGCGCAGACGTGGTTGGTACTACCTGAGGTAAGCACCCTAGAAGTTTCGATGTACACAACTGGGCACTCACCCGCTTGGATAGCGCCTCCTTGTCAGCACTGAATTCATACATCTGCTTCTCCATCGTCCCGCCCGCGACGAGGCGCACGATGAGCGTCTTCTTCTTCTGGCCCAGCCGGTACAACCGGTGGATAGCCTGCGGCGATGGGCCATCCGTGTGTTAGCATAGGCCCATAGACCACAGGTAGGCTTTTGGGTGGGCGATAAGTTTATTGCCCCAGACCGGATGAACGCTGTGAACAGCCCAAGGGGTAACCATACCGTAAACAATGCTGTACATACATGGAGACATCGATGCAGAGGGAGACATGAAGAGAGCTTGACGAGCTCGGCGGAAACTGGCCACACACAAGCATCCCCATTTGGCATCTCGATGGCAAAACATTGTGATTGCGATTGTGATTGCAATTGGAATTGGGATTTGTACTGGCGCATGCGCCCACCAGAAACACCATTTGGGTGCCCAGGGGCCCTACCCACCGAAACAGTGTGGCAGGGGCGCCACCTACCGGCATCATGCGGCGTCAAGGTTGTCCCACAACATCCTCCCTAATTCATGCAAGCCAGAAGGAGGAATTTGCTGATTGCACTCGTCACGCAATCGTCACACGTGGTTCACCTACACCGTGAGGGACGCATCCGTCCCACGTAGCGAATTTCTCGCAAGTCCGTAACACATTGACCACGCCTCACCCATGCACTGTGTCATAGAGGTTCCACCAAGTCCCCTAGGATAGTCGCCGTGTTCCCACCACGTCGTACCTAACACACGTCAAGCAATCATCATAATACTACACACTGGCTCACCTGCACCGTGTCGCAGGGGTTCCAATTCACGTCGAACAGGATGGCCACGTCCGCCCCCGTCAGGTTGATGCCGACCGACCCCGCCTTGGTGGAGATGATGAACATCCGAATGCCCGGTTCTGCGTTGAAGCGGTTGACGCACTGCTGCCGGACATGAGATTTCGTTCTGCCGTCAAAGGCCAGGAAGTCACGGCCCTGCTGCCAGCCCTGCACGACATGTAGCCGATCAAGTGGTCATCCCAAAAGAGTTATGAGATGTAGTTGATCAACTAATCATTCCAAGGAGTTATGACAGTAGTTTGTAGGTAACCAGGTCATGGCTCGATGAAAGGTAGGATGTGCAGTTGATCAGGCGATGACTCCACAAGGGCATTATTTTTTGTTCAACATTTGAGCAGTAGATGCAGAGATGGCGTGTCTGCGGATAGGTGAGGGCAACGACCCTATTGAAATAGGGGTGGATGCCGGGAACAACACCCATATTTCTGTTGCAAGGCCGTTCAGCATAGATTTCCGTTGACATCCCCCAAACACATTGCTTAGTTGCAGCCACTAACCAACCCACGTACTGCCTGCCTGCCTGCCTGGCTGGCTGGCTGGCTGGCTGGCTGGCTGGCTGGCTGGCTGGCTGGCTGGCTGGCTGGCTGGCTGGCTGGCTGGCTGGCTGGCTGGCTGGCTGGCTGGCTGGCTGGCTGGCTGGCTGCATGGCTTGCTGCCTGCCTGCCTGCCTGCCTGGGTGGGTGGGTGGCTGACTGGCTGGCTGGCTGGCTGGCTGGCTGGCTGGCTGGCTGGCTGGCTGGCTGGCTGGCTGGCTGGCTGGCTGGCTGGCTGGCTGGCTGGCTGGCTGACTGGCTGGCTGGCTGGCTGGCTGGCTGGCTGGCTGGCTGGCTGGCTGGCTGGCTGGCTGGCTGGCTGGCTGGCTGGCTGGCTGGCTGGCTGGCTGGCTGGCTGGCTGGCTGGCTGGCTGGCTGGCTGGCGGGCTGGCTGGCTGGCTGGCTGGCTGGCGGGCGGGCGGGCTGGCTGGCTGGCTGGCTGGCTGGCTGGCTGGCTGGCTGGCTGGCTGGCTGGCTGGCTGGCTGGCTGACTGACTGACTGACTGACTGACTGTCTGTCTGCCTGCCTGCCTGCCTGCCTGGGTGGCTGGCTGACTGACTGACTGACTGACTGACTGGCTGACTGACTGACTGACTGACTGACTGACTGACTGACTGGCTGACTGACTGACTGACTGACTGACTGACTGACTGACTGACTGACTGACTGGCTGGCTGACTGGCTGGCTGACTGACGGACGGACGGACGGACGGACGGACGGACGGACGGACGGACGGACGGACGGACGGACGGACGGACGGACGGACGGACGGACGGACGGACGGACGGACGGACGGACGGACGGACGGACGGACGGACGGACGGACGGACGGACGGACGGACGGACGGACTGACTGACATACCCATGTACCCTACCCATTTATCCAACCCATTTAATGGATCAACGCTCCCCATGCACGTCCCAAGTTAAAACCTCCCGATTATTCAGTCCAACCCATGACACATATTCCCCATAAGCAACGCTACTACTAGTATCAATAACACACCCGTATTTAGCCCACCCCTGCATCATAAATAGCCTCCCCCCCCCACCTTGAAGGCCTGCAGCGCGCGGCCGATGGCCTTCATCGTGGGCCGCGATTTCGTGAACAGCAGCATGCGGCGGCCGTGCGCCTCACAATGTGCCACAATGTCCATGAGCACCGTCATCTTGGCACTGTGGCGGATGGACCAAAGGCCATTGAAGGGTCCCTGGGGGCCATCATCCAGCATCAACCCGGAGCTTCCCTCACGGTTATCAGACATCGGTGAAGAGCCTTCCTTAACGAGGAGCTTATTTGATGTTGGCAAGAAGCCTCCGTTGACGAGGTTATCCGGCACCTGGCGCAAGCCTCCTTTAAGGTTGTCTGCCATTGAATGGGCGCCCGCTTCAGCGTGTCGACGGATGCCAGAGATGACATCGCCGCTTCCGGCGCCGTCCCCCTCGCCAGCCCCGCCACCCATGCCTGCACTATGGCCATGAGCTGGCGACAAGGGACCATCAGGGTTCACCCTTGGGCCACAGTAGGCCTCAAAGATCGGCAACAGAACAGCACGCAGCTCTTGGCGCAGCTCTCGGCGCAAAAGCTCTTTGTCCACCCCCACCTCCTCCTCGTCCTCCTCCTCCTCCTCGTCCTCCTCCTCCTCCAATCCCTCCTCGTCCTCCTCCTCCTCCAGATCCTTTGCATCCACATCGCTCACCACGGCCTTGCCCTTCCTTTTCCTTTGGGCCGCGCTCGTGCATTCCCTGCCAGCTGGCAGCAAGGGGGTGGCAAGCGCAGCAGGGCCGACCGCGGATGCCAGGATGGGCCCACCTGCAACCCCAGCAGCACTCCCTACCGCGCCAGAGCGCATCACCGATGGGGACACCCCCGGTGGTGCCGAGCCAGTAACCTCAGCTACACCCGCAACAGCTTGCATGGTCAGGCCCTTCCCCTTGTCCACGAATATCACTGTGTTTTCCGCGGTTTGTGCCAGGGTGGGTTCCACCCCCAGCATGGAGGGCGGGGACAGGGTACTCGGAACTGACGCTGGGAGCTGGGGCCGTGATTCTGGAGCCGTCACAGGGCTTCCTCGGCGGTTTCCTTTGATTCCTTCCATTGTGCCCATCCCTGGCTGCCCATTCGAACATCCGGGCAAGGCATCAGGCGATGATGCGACTTTTGTCTGAGAGGGCGTGAGCCACGCGCGCCGGGCGGATGCCACCTGGCGGTCCTCGCCCTCGTCCTCGCTGTCAGAGATCACGATCACATCAGGCTCCCCCTGGGTGGGTGGCCCTGTCAGGTCCGGAGGGGTGCCGGACTTGGCACCAGGCCTCTCGATATGACTGAAAGCAGCCATACCTCCCCCATCGGACGCTATGCCTACGTAGCCTGGTCTCCGGGCCTTGTCTGGAGCGGCAAACGACGGTGGATGGTTCGAGACAGCGGCATCCCCGCCTTCGAGCCAGCTGGGCTGGTCAGGGTTGAGTGTGGTGTCCCAGCCGTCGTTGTGAAGGAGGTTTGGCCGATTGGCAAGGGTGGCGTGGATGAGTGGGGTCATCCCCTGAGCGCCATCTGGCGATGAAGAGGCTTTCAAGTGTCCTGCTCCAGGCAGCCTCGAGGCTTCGTTAAAACATTTCCTCCTTTTCCCTGGCTGGACCGCGGATGGCTCGGCTGGCGCCGCGGGATTGGTCGGTGGCTTGCGTTCCTCCTTTGTCAGCCAGTGGTATATGAGACAGGGGTCGTTGTAGATGCACAGCAGGTAGTGGTAGTCCCTGAGGCCTCCGGAGCTTGTCCCGCTCTTGGAGTGCTTGGGGGCGACCTTGACGTAGGCATTGTAGAGATCCTGGTTGGGAGCGGAGTGCCAAACAAAGGAGAACCAAAGGGTGCTCGGGTTTGTAAGTGAAGTACGTAGGGAAGTAATTAGGGACGTCAAGAGGGTAGTACATAGGGAAGAAAGTGCAATGCAGAAGATGCGTGGAAGAGGCATTGGGATTGGGGGATTCCTGGCGCCACGATAACTAGTGTCCTGACATAACTATAAATAATTTCCCGCTTATGGCACCCGCCAGAATAACACCGAATCATAAGCATGGGCCAATTATCCACTACCGCAATCCTTTTCGTGAACGAAGTCAACAAACTCAACCGTTTAATTAGCAACACTGTTTTGCGCCACCCACCTCCTGCAGCAAATGTTAGCTACTACCAATTAATATCTCCTTTCGCTGGTGGTCAGCAATCCCAACCATTCCACGCGACTGCTGTCCCCCACCACCTACCCACCTCCTGCAGTGGTGTGAGCGCGAGGCTGATGACCATGTCGGTGACAGGTGGCAGCAGCTCCTTGAGCAGCGACTCGTCCCTGCGCTGCATGCACACCCCCGTCAGCTTCCGCAGCACGCCGAGGGCTTCGTTCATCGCGCGTTGCTCCTCGCGCGTGCAGTCCGCGCGCATGCCGTGCGTAATAGGGTTTACAAACTCCTGCACAAAGTCCTTCTCGGGCCCCAGCAGCTGCGGTGAGGTAAAGGAGATCATGCTGTGGTACTCGAGTAAATTGTTCTGGAGGGGGTACCCAGTGAGGACCACGCGCCGGTTGGTCTTGATGCGGGACATGACCTGGAGGTGTGTGTGTGTGTGTGTGTGTGTGTGTGAGTGAGTGTGTGTGTGTGTGTGTGTGTGTGTGTGTGTGTGTGTGTGTGTGTGTGTGTGTGTGAGGTGTGGGGGGGAGTGGGGGGAAAGAGGTGAGCAAGTGTCAGCGTGAGAACAAGAGAGGTAGGGGGGAGAGGGGCGGAGCGGGGGCGGGGGCGCTGGAGGGGGTGGGGTTGTGTGTGTGTGTGTGTGAGAGAGAGAGAGAGAGATAGAGATAGAGAGAGATAGATAGATAGATAGATAGAGAGAGAGAGATAGAGATAGAGAGAGAGAGAGAGAGAGAGAGAGAGAGAGAGAGAGAGAGAGAGAGAGAGAGAGAGAGAGAGAGAGAGAGAGAGAGAAAGAGGGACGCGGGTTCACAACTAGGTGGTACAAGCACGAAACCCACAAAGAGAACTTTCCCCATGTCACAACACACGGAGCCCCACCGACCCTTATGTGTGCTAGTTGGCCACCCCAGTGGCATGGTGGCTTCTTATGCCCACTTAACCCTGCAAATAAGACACCCATCACTATGGTCCAGGCAGATTTCTCTTAGTAAAAAAAGCATTCCCTTCCTCAAGGGTGCATTCTGTTTGTCAATAACGCAATCATTAAGTCAAGCAAGAAATCCCTTAGTCAAGGAGGCACTCCCTTAATGAAGCAAGCATTCCCTTAGTCAAGAAAACATTCCACTTATAGTCAAGAAAGCATGACATTGCCCAACTTGGTTTCTGCGCGTCGACCACCACGACAATATACCCGTTTGTGCAACAAGGCTGCTTCAACAGGCTCGTTGCTCACCTTGCCAAGCTGTGTCTTAGAGTTCCGCAGCACATGCCCTTCGTCCACCACCACAATGTCCGCCATGTTGATCAGGATATCGCACATCTCCTTGTGCATGGGTGAGGGCTCATGTGACTGCGGGGGCGGCAGGGTAGATGGACCGGCGTTGCCCTGCGCTGGGGCCCCTAGCACAAAGGCTGGGCTCGCCGGGTCCCCAGTCTCATCAGCCAGCGAACCAGAACTTGGCACCAATGGCAGCCCAGCGCTTGCCTCTAGCACCTCATCCATGTAATCAACGGGGTCGAACACATCTTCGATGTCAGCAAGTGCCTCCATCTCCTCCGGTCCATCTGGCTCCTCCCCCTTGTCCACCCTTTTTACACCCTCCCCCTCCTCCCCTTCCTCCTCCCCCGCCTCCACCATCTCCACGCCCTCTCCCTCCACCCTCTCCACGCCCTCCCCCTCCTCCCCCTCCTCCACCCCCTCCATCCCCTCTCCGCTCTTTTCCTCCGCCTCCCCTTGCATCCTTGTCTCGATGTGCCCCCCATTCTCCTCCTCCTTCCCCTGCGCCTGTTCTTGGGGCCGGCCCCCTGTGGCAGCCTTGGGGGGAAACAGCACGGGCGCACAGCGGTTGGCCATCGTGTTGTGGCTGATGATGAGGATGCCGCCCTTATCGCGCCAGCTCAGCAACGTCCCGTGCTGCCGCTTGATCCTGCAACGGAGCGAGGGGGCACATCGTATGAAGCAAATAAGGCAAGAACCATGGGTTGAGCCCATGCTAGCATGCATGCTAATCACAGAGAGGTTAGATGACGCGGACCAGACTTAAGAAACTCTGACCTTACTCCCACCGTAAACCCCCAGGATACCCCACCAGACCCAACCCGACACAACCAGGCCCCACCAGACCCCACCAGAGCCCACCAGACCCCACCAGACCCGACCAGATCCAACCAGACCCCACCAGACCCCACCAGAGCCCACCAGACCCCACCAGACCCGACCAGAGCCCACCAGACCCCACCAGACCCCACCAGACCCCACCAGACCCGATCCGAACCGATCGTGCTTAACCCAGATGCGACCCAGCAAAAGCGCATGACGGGGCGCTGGCAGCGTAATCCACCCAACCATTTCTTCCACCTCGAGTTGTAGCCCAGTGGGTGCAGAAAAGCAACCCCCCTAGTGGCTGCAAAAAAACAACCCCGAAAATTCATCACAGCCGCCATGGCTATTCTTGCCAGCTAGTCGAGCGACCCGCAGCACCCACGAGTAGCGAACAAAGCAGGCAGAAATCCAATCTGGAGCCCCAGTCAGCAAGAGGTGGCATGCCATTCAGGGTACTTGACCCAGCATGCACAGTGCCATCCAGCACACCACCTTGCATGCAAGCGCAGAGGCGCATGACCCTTGAAACCTCGTCCCTGTACATGCGACCATTCAATCAGGAGGCATCGGTTGCACAACAAAAAGGCAAAGGCACTCACGTGGTCCTCGTGTTGATGACAAACGACTTCAGGCGCTTGGACGCGGGCTTGTTGGGGACCCACTTGGCTGCTTCCTCCTCCCAGTTGAAGAGCACGTTGCTGGGCACCACGACCAGGAAGTGGCGGCCAAACTTTTTTTCTTGCGCGTACGTGTAGAGGAGGGCGAGCGTCTGCGCCAGTCGGAGGTCGCACATACAGGGCCATGCAGACGGTGGACGCAGGCACAGTCATGTTACAACAATTCTAATAATACAGTGCGAATGCGGCAAATAACACAATGAAAAAGGGGCAAAGTTGAGAATGTGAACTTGAGAATTGAGATTATTCATTGATCATTCGCTAGCCAGTTGGCAAGTTGTCTGATAATTCTGTAATGTAGCTTATGTAGTTGGATAGCTACAAAAATTGGTAACTTAGTTATCACGTTCATTCGCTACTTTGTTCATACGTTGGTCACTGATATACACAAAACTCCTTACTTCCATAGCCCAGGGACTGCAGCCATGCCCTCTAAATGCGACATGACGCCCAAGAGTCCTCACCCACAGCGCCCTGCCCAGCGACAAGCCTCCCCTGCAGCAGCATCCTGCCCTTGCCCCCACGCTCACCTGCAGTGTCTTGCCGAGCCCCGGTGCGTGCGCCAGTATGCAGCCGCCGTAGTCGCCCGAGCTCCCCTCCACCTCCTCCTGTCGCGGGAGCACGACCAGGTTCTCCCACATGAAGCGCACGCCCTCGCGCTGGTGAGGCTGCAGCACATCCGCTAGACACGGATGCAAGTAGACAGGGAGCAGATCCAGCTTCTTCTGCGCCTTTATTAGCAGCCGACCTGCCCGCTCCGATGCAGCAACCGAGGCGCTGCCACCTGTTCCTGTCACCCCTGGCTGGCTGCCCTCGAGAGGGTCACCGGCGCTCTTCTCACCCTCCTCCTCGACTCGGTCTTGGTTGTCCAGCAATGATTCATCGCCCTCCAGAACATCCGTCCCACGGCACCGCCCCTGAATGGCCGACGGGCCGCCCCTGCCAGCCGCCTCCTTACCCTTTATACCCTTCTTACCCTTCTTACCCTTCTTATCCCTCTTACTCTTCCCATGCTCGACAAAGGGGCCTGCCATGCCATCCCACGGGGCATCCTCCGCGCCCTCAGGCAGGGCATCGGTCACTGGCTTCCTTGGCCTTCCCACCCCCCGCAGCAGCTGTGGAGGAGGAGGAGCTTCCGCTTCCGAAGGGCCAGCCTCCAGGTCAAACAAACACCTCTGGATCCTCCGCCTGGCCTCCGTCGCCGCTTCCCTGGCGCCTCCCCTGGTGCCCCTGGTACTGGCGGGCCACGGGACGGGGCCATGCGGACGTCCCAGCAGGCGCGTCTGCCCTGGCAGCTCCGTGCCCTCCCTCCCATCGACCACCTCTCTTTTCTCACCACCACCATCATCGATGCGGCCTCGCGTTCCTGTGCGGCCATCGTCGTTGCGGGCGGCATCGGCTTCCCATGTCATCTCGCCACGGCGACCATCGTCTTCCAGCACCCCGCCCCTCAAGGCCCGAGGGCTGAAGCCATCGGTAACAACACCCTCCCTTGCGGCCTCGTAGCGACCACTTGCATTCACCACTTGGTGGCCGTCATGTTCATGCGCCATCGCGTCTCCAGCCACAGGCAAGTCCTCACCCGAGTCCCCCTTCCCCTCGCCCTCCAAAAAACTTTGACAATCGCCCTCCGACACCCCTCTGAGGTCTTTTCCCTCATCGACCGCTTCCCCTTGGTCCTCGTTCCGGCGCAGGTTGCCTTGGTACCGATTGTGCTTGTCCAAAAGGGCACGTATCCGCTGGCCGCCCGGGCTGTCCTCATCACGCACTTTCCGCCGCTTTTTCCCCCCGCGGTCCCTGCCCCTGCCCTTCTTCTTTCTCCCGACACGAACGCAGGCGCCACCGCCCGAGGAATCATGCTCATCCTTGTCCCCATGCCCTTCCCGATCCCGATGGCCACCCCCTCGCCTCTCATCGAAATCCAAGCCGGCCCCCAACTCGCCCAACGGCTGCTTGCTCCGGACGGGCTTGTCCAAGCGATCCGCCCACAGCGTGCTGAGAACCGCCCGTAGCCGCAAGGTTGTCCCGGGAATCGATTCGCGCTGCCCCGGGGGACCCCTGGCCCCGCAAACATCCGCAAGGCCCTCCATACCCTCGCAAGCAGACCTGTCGCCCCCGCAAGCCGGCACGACGCACCGACCAAACCCATGATTCCGGCAAAGGCCACCGACTCCGCCATGTCCCCGGTGGGCACCATCATCACCATTGCCCTGCTCGCCGCCACCATTGCCCTGCTCGCCGTCACTATTGCCCTGCTCGCCGCCACCATTTCCCTGCTCGCCGTCACCGTTGCCCTGCTCGCCGCCACCATTGCCCTGCTTGCCGTCACTAACAAGCTCCACAACGGACAGCGAACAACCCAGCGGGTAGCGAGGGCCCTGCTTCTCCTCCTTCAGGTATTGAAAGCCCTGGCCGTTGGCCGCGTCATCGTCCAGAAGCCTTGCTGCCACCAAACGGTTCTCATACTCGAGGTTGGCGTCCTCAAGAATCGTCCCCCGCACAGCCTCGGGAACTTCCGACCAATACCCGCACTTGCAGTCTGGCAGCGGCGGTGGAAATGGCCGCACGTACTGGCTGGAGTGCGCGCTGGGGCCAGGGCAGCCGTCCTCCTCAGGGACCCTAGCGGAGGGACCTGCCACGTCGTGCGCAGAGCCTTCCTCTCTGGCACACGTCTGTTCTGGCCCGACTGCCTGGTCAGGCCCCGCCGACCGGCCGGGGTCACCCCCTTGCTTGCCGGGCTCGCCGTCCTCCTCGACTGACCAACCTCCAGCTAGTGCCCCGCCGCTGTCACCTGGCGTACCCGACCCAGGGGGCCCTCTATCCGGGAGCTTACTCACCCGCTGGATGCGCCCCATCTTGCGACGTTGCCCCGGCCCGACGCCAGCATTATCGCCGACGTCCACCCTGCCCGGCGGGATCGTGCCACCGTGAGTGATGAGGTGGCCGGGCCGGGGAGTGGAGTTCTCGCCGCCGCCGCCTTCTCGGTGGAATTTCTGAAGGGGTGACCCGTCGAGCCCGGCATCTGCCAGGGCCCCCCTGCGCAGGCGCACCCCCAGCCTCACCTGGGTGGGGTCGGTCTCGCTGTGGACGCGCGTGGCGGGCAGGTCCACATAGCAGGGGCGGCGCGCCAGGCAGCGGCGCAGGCCGGCAGGGGTGAGGGCGCCTTTTGTGAACGAATCCCTCAGCCGGTGGCGCAGGTGACTGGCGGAGGGGGAGGGGGGGGGAGGGGAGGGGGAGGGGAGGGGGAGGGGGGGGGAGGGGGGGGGGAGGGGAGGGGGAGGGGGAGGGGGAGGGGGAGGGGGAGGGGAGGGGGAGGGAGGGGAGGGGAGGGGGAGGGGGAGGGGGAGGGGAGGGGAGGGGGAGGGGGAGGGGGAGGGGGGGAGGGGAGGGGGAGGGGAGGGGGAGGGGGAGGGGGAGGGGGAGGGGGAGGGGGAGGGGGAGGGGAGGGGAGGAGGGGAGGGGGAGGGGAGGGGGAGGGGAGGGGAGGGGGAGGGGGAGGGGAGGGGGAGGGGAGGGGAGGGGAGGGGGAGGGGAGGGGGAGGGGGAGGGGAGGGGGAGGGGGAGGGGAGGGGGAGGGGGAGGGGGAGGGGAGGGAGGGAGGGGAGGGGGAGGGAGGGAGGGGGAGGGGAGGGGGAGGGGGAGGGGAGGGGGAGGGGGAGGGGGAGGGGGAGAAGAAGGGGCCATGGAGATGTATCACAAACACGTATGAAGACAAATGATGCAGGTTCAGGTAACAGGAATCGTACAGGTGTCTCGGTAAAGCACTTTCCAGCAAAATAGACAGAGAAATGCACGCGGGCAACACCGATAGCATTAAGAAGGCAACCATCTCAATGGGCTGATGTAGTCAGGTCGTGCCCAGGTGTGGCACGGATGGTAACAACAGGTGTGTTGCCCTCATACAACAACCAGGCCAGCTAGGGCAGGCGTGTGTGCAGCGTGATGAGGGAAAAGCTGGGGTGTGGTCACCGCCGCGTTGCGTGATGGTCCGTCAGGATGATCCTCTGCCTTTGAAGCGATTCACGGACTCTCATGACTAAAAAAGCGGGCTGCGGTTTGCAATGAAGGATGCAGGCAGCAAGAGACGTGACAGAAGGCAGCAAGAGACGTGACAGAAGGCAGCAAGAGACGTGACAGAAGGCAGCAAGAGACGTGACAGAAGGCAGCAAGAGACGTGACAGAAGGCAGCAAGAGACGTGACAGAAGGCAGCAAGAGACGTGACAGAAGGCAGCAAGAGACGTGACAGAAGGCAGCAAGAGACGTGACAGAAGGCAGCAAGAGACGTGACAGAAGGCAGCAAGAGACGTGACAGAAGGCAGCAAGAGACGTGACAGAAGGCAGCAAGAGACGTGACAGAAGGCAGCAAGAGACGTGACAGAAGGCAGCAAGAGACGTGACAGAAGGCAGCAAGAGACGTGACAGAAGGCAGCAAGAGACGTGACAGAAGGCAGCAAGAGACGTGACAGACGGCAGCAAGAGACGTGACAGAAGGCAGCAAGAGACGTGACAGAAGGCAGCAAGAGACGTGACAGAAGAGAACCACTTGCCAGGTGAGAGGCGAGACCGCCCGTGAATAAAAGCTGGCCAAACCTATCCTTCATGGATTAGCAGACGACCCCTGACGTAGACCTCATGTTTATAAGATAGTACATGCGATAAGTCATAAGATAGTACATGCGATAAGCTCACAATAACTGTCAGTGCACACACAGCACCTTGGGCATGACATCCGACTATAAAAGCACCCCAGTATCAACATGCCACCGCTGACAATTAAACAGCCCAGAACTAACAACCCCGTACCAACAGCCCAGTGCCAACAACCCAGTAGAAGCCCCCCAGTATTCACAACCCATTAATTCCAACACCCCAACTTGCCCTCCACCCCACCCGGTCACGTACCTTCGCTGCGCGCGCTGCGCCTGCAGCCGGGCATCCAGGGGGGGCGCCGCACGCCGGAACTGGCCCTCGAGCACTAGCGCAAGGCTTTTGCCGAACGGCTGGACCTGCGATGGCACACAATAAAACAAATGGTAATACAATAATGACAATAATGACAATAATGAAATATAATGACAAAAATGACTATAGCAACTATAATGACTATAGTGACTATAATGAGTGTAATGACAGGTCACCAGCCCATACGATAACATTCCAGCATGGTCATAATGTACTCTACCATTTGCCCCAGAATGTGAACCTGCAGCAGTGCGTCACTACAGCCACGCATGCAGCTACACTCACCGACCCCTTGCCCTCCCACTCCATCGCAGGCCGCATCCCTGCGAACTTGACCGCCCCCCAGCAGCTTGTGTGGCTTGACCTGTGGCCCTCCCTGAGCAGCAGTGCACTCATGACGCACACCGCCACCGGTTTTGAGGGACAAAAGCCTCCCGCGTCTGCCGCAAACGACACCTGGCGGCCCTCCCACTGGTCGATCTGCCGCAACGTCTTGTCAACGGCAGCAGTGGCCGTGACGCAAGCCTCTGCCAGCTTTTCCTGTAGCCTCTTGGCAAGCCTGTGCCGGAATGGCTTGATGGTTAACCCACGGGTCTGAGGCAACGCGGCGGATTCCCTGGGCATTGATGCCAGCTCCCGAATGGCCTCGCATGGCAGGTCCCTGGAGGATCCCTCTCTCGGCTTGGGGCCATAAATCTCTTGCATGAACAGCAAGCCTGGGCGTACTGGGAAACCGTCACGGCGCCGGCGGGCCTGCCCAAGGCCCGCGAGTGCGTCCGCATACGCCCGGTTGGCGACCCGCGTGTGCGGACGGTCCACCACGATGGCGGTCATCCACTTGCTGCCGCCGCCCCTGCCCCTGGCCCCGACCTCCACCAGGGACCCAGCGCGGAGAGGGCCCAGTGGCCACCGCGCGTGGTCGGGGACCGGGCGCACCCTGGAGGGGGGGGGGGGGGGGGGGGCGGCAAGGGGGGGCCACGCGAACATCCGGAGGAGCCGTCAGGAGTCAAGGGCGACAATTGGTCAACATTTGAGTTACACCTAAGGCTGCAAGTTAGGCAATGTGAGTCCAGTCTACCACTTCGCCACCCCTACACCAATAAAAGAGGGATTAGGGACAGAAGAAGGGAGGTTGGGAAGGAAGATGACGCCAGCAGGGGGGTATAAAAGGAGGATTTTAGAAGTCCCGACATGCCTGCCTGCCTGCCCACCCCCCCCCCCACCGCCCCCCACCTGCCCCCCCCCCCCCCCCCGCCCCCCCCCCCCGCCCCTCCCCCCCTGACTCTTTCCACCCATCTCTCTCTCTCTGTGCCTTCGCGTGTGTGATTGTGCCTGTGCCTGTGCCTGTGTGTGCCTGTGCCTGTGTGTGCATGTGCCTGTGACTGTGCCTGTGTGTGCCTGTATGTGCATGTGCATGTGACTGTGCCTGTGTGTGCCTGTATGTGCATGTGCATGTGCATGTGCATGTGCATGTGCATGTGCATGTGCATGTGCATGTGCATGTGCATGTGCATGTGCATGTGCATGTGCATGTGCATGTGCATGTGCATGTGCATGTGCATGTGCATGTGCATGTGCCTGTGCCTGTATGTGCATGTGCATGTGGCTGTGCATGTGCATGTGCATGTGCATGTGGCTGTGCATGTGCCTGTGCCTGTGCCTGTATGTGCCTGTGCCTGTGCCTGTGCCTGTGTGTGCCTGTATGTGCATGTGCATGTGCCTGTGCCTGTATGTGCATGTGCATGTGCATGTGCATGTGCATGTGCATGTGCATGTGCATGTGCATGTGCCTGTATGTGCATGTGCATGTGGCTGTGCATGTGCATGTGCATGTGCATGTGCATGTGGCTGTGCATGTGCATGTGCATGTGCCTGTATGTGCACGTGCCTGTGCATGTGCATGTGCCTGCGCCTGTGCATGTGCATGTGCATGTGCATGTGCATGTGCATGTGCATGTGTATGTGCCTGCGCGTGTGTGATTGTGCCTGTGCATGTGCCTGTGCCTGTGCCTGTATGTGCCTGTGCATGTGTGTGCCTGTATGTGCCTGTGCCTGTGTGTGCCTGTATGTGCATGTGCCTGTGCCTGTGTGTGCCTGTATGTGCCTGTGCCTGTGCCTGTGCCTGTGCCTGTGCCTGTGTGTGCCTGTATGTGCCTGTGCCTGTGCCTGTGCCTGTGCCTGTGCCTGTGTGTGCATGTGCATGTGCCTGTGCCTGTGCCTGTGCCTGTGTGTGCCTGTGCCTGTGTGTGCATGTGCCTGTGACTGTGCCTGTGTGTGCCTGTATGTGCATGTGCATGTGACTGTGCCTGTGTGTGCCTGTATGTGCATGTGCATGTGCATGTGCATGTGCCTGTATGGGCATGTGCATGTGCATGTGCATGTGCATGTGCATGTGCATGTGCATGTGCATGTGCATGTGCATGTGCATGTGCATGTGCATGTGCATGTGCATGTGCCTGTATGTGCATGTGCATGTGGCTGTGCATGTGCATGTGCATGTGCATGTGCATGTGGCTGTGCATGTGCATGTGCCTGTGCCTGTATGTGCCTGTGCCTGTGCCTGTGCCTGTGTGTGCCTGTATGTGCATGTGCATGTGCCTGTGCCTGTATGTGCATGTGCATGTGCATGTGCATGTGCATGTGCATGTGCATGTGCATGTGCCTGTATGTGCATGTGCATGTGGCTGTGCATGTGCATGTGCATGTGCATGTGCATGTGGCTGTGCATGTGCATGTGCATGTGCCTGTATGTGCACGTGCCTGTGCATGTGCATGTGCCTGCGCCTGTGCATGTGCATGTGCATGTGCATGTGCATGTGCATGTGCATGTGTATGTGCCTGCGCGTGTGTGATTGTGCCTGTGCATGTGCCTGTGCCTGTGCCTGCGCGTGTGTGATTGTGCCTGTGCCTGTGCCTGTGCCTGTGCCTGTGCCTGTGCCTGCGCGTGTGTGATTGTGCCTGTGCATGTGCCTGTGCCTGTGCCTGTATGTGCATGTGCCTGTGCATGTGCATGTGGCATGCTGGCGCGTGCGTCTCACACTCGGTGCCCCTCACCCTCTCCCCCGCCACGCCCCAAGTGTACCTGTCCAATGCAACAGGCTCTCTTTCCGCCCGGGCGCCGCCTGACCTGCCCACCCGAACGCAGGAGCGCCCACCGTCCACCTTCGCGATGCCCCAGGCTTCCCAGACCTCGCCCTGGCCGCCGCCCCCGCTGACCTCTCCCCGAACCTCCACCTGCTCAGGCTGTCTGGGTGCGGCATGGATATATATACGGCACAGGGGCGATAGTTGGCCTTGTCTTGACAACAGGTCCTGCTGTCGTAACAGCTCGTTCTGTCTCGCCATCTCGACTTGCCTTGGCAGCTGGTCCCGACTTGGTCCCCCCTGGTCAAGCAGCCTCGGTACCACAACCTGGTTTAGTGTCGTATCAAGGCGGACCTGTCCCTGCCATGATAGCTCGCCCTGCCTTGTCTTCTCTGCCTGGTTTGGGCTCACCTCCACCATTTGATGGTCAGTGCCAGCTACGAGGTCACCGTCCTGGTCTGGTCCCACCCCCACCTGCTGGTCCGGTCCCACCCCCATCGGCTGGTCTTGCCTTGGTAGCTCCTCCTCCCTTGACACCAGGTCCTGGTCGGGTCCCGCCGCCCTCTCCACAGGCTGGTCGGGGCCATCACCGACGTCAGGACTGGCGGCAGTGGCGGCATTATCAGCCCCAACCACCGCATTATCACCCGCAGCACGGTTACCCTCGGCAGCACGACACTTGGCAGCACCATTGGTAGAATCATCGGTCGGACCCTCGGCACCTCCATCAATCGCACACTTGGCAGCAGCAGCCCCCTCATCACTGGCCGCACCGTCGACAGCCTCATCCTCACCGCAAGCATCGGACGGGTCGTGGCACCAACCATGGTAATCCACAAGATTGGAATCATCACTGCCCTCCTCATCAGCCACACCCCCATCCGGAGCGCCCGCCGGCGCCCCATTGGTGGCTTCCATTTCCCCCAGGGGCCCGCCCACGGTTTCCATCACCCTGCTCACCTGATGGATGCCACCTGGGAACGCCGGTGCTTGGACCCTCTCCACCACCAAAGGCTGAGTCTCCTCCTCCTCCACACGATCGCCTGAGTGCCTTGCGGCAGTCGTCGTGAGCGAGCCCCCCTTTGGTGCGGGCGTCGTCGCATCATCAGCCAGGGCGTCATCCGCCCTCTCGCCACCGCCATCTCCACGCAGCCTCTCCGCCGATATTATTTCCGTTACGGCCTGGGTGGAGGCCCCTTCGCTGATGGCTGGCGTGGCACTCGCCATGGGAGTTGGACTACGAACATGTTGCACCGCCGCCGCCATGACGTCATCGTCTCCTGCCGATGCCACGTCCTCGCGCCCCTGTCCATCCAGGCCGGGAGCCCCGCGTCCCACCTGGGGGCCTGCAGGGTTTCCTGGGCAATCTGCGGAGGCGAGGTGCAACACGGGGGTATGCCCCGCATGCCGCGGTGGCAGGGAGGTCCCAGGTGCATCCGTGGCGGCCATCCCATCACGCCCCACCGCCATACCATCTGCACCATCATCAGTGCCACAGCGTGTGGCATCATGGCCAGTCACCGCATGGGAGGGCATGGGGGAGAGGTATGGGCCTGTCACATCAGTGACCGAAGCATCCATCCCCTGGTAGCGGGCATCAACGGGTGACATTGCTGGAATTGGGTCCTCGGGTGACGTCGCTGGAACAGCGTCCTCGGCCAACACATGGGCCGCTTCCCCACCCGCCCGGACGCCGACGTGGGCGCCACGGCAGGAGCCGCTGTCCGCCTCGTCGCCAGAACCGTCCGGCATTATTTCCTCGCTTTGCGTGAGTCCATAGCTCGGCGCCTGTGAGGACGTGCACAAGGAGCTCACCACTTCCTCAGCAGAGGAGCCTCCCTCCTCCTCCTCAAACGGCTCCCCTCCATCTTCCATGTCATCCCCCTCCTCCCCCTCCTTGTCGCTCCCCTGGTCTTCATCGTCTTCTTGCGAATCTGGCCTCAAAACGCCGGATTCTTCACCCTCAACCGATTCTTTTTCTTCTTCCTCCAAAGCATCTCCCTCCTCCCTATCCTCACCCTCGCCGCCCTCCTCTTCCTCATCATCCTCATCCCCTTCGCCCTCACCGTCCTCCTCACTGTCTTCCTCCCCCACCCTGTCTCCTTCTTCCCCCACATCGCCCTCATCCTCCCCCGCACTCCCCTCGTCCTCCTCCGCACTCCCCTCGTCCTCCTCACAAGCTCCCCTGGTACAAACCACGTCTCCACCACCGTACAGGTGCCCGCTTTCCCCCGAAGTCGACACGAGGGAGGGAGGAATTGCACGGACCGGCCGAGGGGGGGTGTGCGGTGACAACACGCCAGGTGGCATAGGCCTGCGAGCATGACCCCTTGGACGCCCTACCATGCTACCCACTTCATCATTCTCCTCCCCCTCTTCCTCCCCCTCTTCCTCCCCCTCTTCCTCCCCCTCTTCCTCCCCCTCTTCCCCCTCCTCTTCCCCCTCCTCTTCCCCCTCCTCTTCCTCTTCCTCGTCCTCCTCGTCCGACCCCACCGAGTCACTACCAGCATCCGGCGACCGTGCTGGCTCCCTCGACCTGCCATCCGTAACCGCCAGATCCCTCACTGCCCTTTTCCATGCGCGCCTCCTCGCCCGCTCGGCCCTCTTCTCCTCCTCCTCGGCGGCCTCGTCCGCGCTGAGAGGCGGAGGCTTCTCCCTGGCCTCCAACCTGGCACGCAGCTCGCACAGACGGTAGATTGTCTCCTCGGCAGGCACGGTCCTGAGGGCGACTGTCGCGTCCGATGAATTCGGCTTGATGTGCTGAGCGATCGCGCTGTCGAGCATTGCAGAGCGCATCAACAAGGACAGGCCAGCGCGCGGGGTGCAGGGCACATCGTCAAGGCCAGCGCGTGGGGCAAACAGGACGGGCTAGGGCACGGATCGCGATCCAGGCAGGGAACGGATGAGCGGACAAACACATGGACAAACAAACGGACAGAAAAACAAAGGAACAAATGAACAATAGAACGAATGACAGAATGAGCGAGAGTCATCACAATGAAGAAATGAAGGCTCTGCCTTTCCCAAGGCCCAACATAAATACAATCCAGCCCACAGATCCTTTGAAAGAAACAAGCCGCACCCACCAGCATAGCGCCTTCAGGCGTGCCGTCCACTCTTGTATATCGCTTTTCGTCTTCCACATGTCATGCTCGGCCTTGCTCTGCCACGTGCGCAAGAAGCTGGGCCGTAATGGGTAATTGGCATCCCGCCACCGTGCCCCGATCGCCTCGCACTCCTGCGTCACCCGGGCCATTGCCGCAACCTCGTCCCCAGGGGCACCCTGGGGACCACTCGCTTGAGCGACTTGCCAGTGAGGATTTTCCTCCGCGACACGGCCTTTCCCACGCCGCAGTTCGGCGATCTCCTCATGCCTCTGCCGCAGTTGCTCCCGCAGCAGTTCGTTTTCCGCGTCCCGTTGACGCAGCTGTGCCAGCAACTTTTCAATCGTTTGCGCGGCTTCTTCGCCATCCATGGCCACCATGGACCCCTGTCTTGAACGCTGACACAATTTTTATAGAGCGCGGATCCTTTGATAAGCTAAGGGAAGGTCAAGCTGCCGGGTACAGCCGGGCTATCAAACCCGTCGGTAGCATGATCTTCGTTCTTCACTGCCGCCAATCCTGGCGACGCGTTTATCGAGCATCGCAGAGGGACCAGTAGGTAAAACACGGACGTCCATGTGCACGACAGATGCAGCGGAAGCGGCAACGTAAGCTTAGCTGCAAGGGGAGGTTACTTTGTCTTTGTACCTGTCCCGCGGCGCTGGAAAGTCCGCCATTTGTGTGGAAAATCGCCATGCAGAGATGGATGCCAGGACACATTCACACGTTAATCATGTTGAGTCTGAACCATTGCGACCTCGACCCACGATCGCAAAAAGTTACTTACAAAAAGATGAACGCTCCGCAGTCTTCGAGCAGATTGCAGGATGCTTGTAAGACTGAACGTCCGATTCGGAAAAATGTTTACCTGGGATTGCTTGTTTTGTGGTGGACCGCATACATTTCTGTTGGACGGCACGCTGTAGCCTTGAAACTGCAAGTAATTTTTTGGGTCGCGTCGTTATATATATTGACGTTTTGATGAACAAACCTTTCTCGGGAGGGGATGAAAACCAGAAAGGCAGCGGATATGGTTGCCCGTTCTTGGAACGATGCGCGGAACTTAGCCTCACCATTCCTCTCGCCGTGCAATGGGGAGCTTTTCACGAGGAAGATCCCGCGGCTCGAATCGGAAGCTTCTACGCAAAATTCGGCACGGATTCCGTCCCAAGGTATCCCTTACAGGTCTCCCTAAGTCGCGCATGACATCACTATAACCGATAAGTTGGCGACCGTGGGCACTTCTGGTGTCCCTTTCATGTTGAAAAGCTCACATGCGGTCTCGCGGAAACAAAATTTTGCACAGGGTATCATCGCATCGCGAGGCGCGGCATGTTGGGCGCCGGCATCATCGTGGCCGGGAAATTTTTGCTGTCTGCTGTCTGCCACTAATTCGAAGATTACCAGTCCCGCACTCCGGGTCTCCGGTGCAGGGCATAATTTGCTCAGCTGGGTTTCCTAGAGTTTTAAAAGATGAGGGTCAAGCCCAGCGTTGCATCGTGGACTATAATTATCTATGAACCATGAGCCTCGATGGAGTCTCCATGAACGTGGTTGGAGTGATTTGATTACTGATTGCCTTATCTGTATAGCGGGTAGGCCGTGTTTTTGTTTATTCTTGCACGTCTCTGCCCGCGATGACGGTTCGCTAGCTAGGTCAGAACTCAGAATAACCATACCTGGGGTGTTAGCTAGCTATGGTTACCGGCCGCTACTATGGCGCATGCGGCCTAGTAGCGACCCCCTAGTGCGTCAAATCCTACTTGCCGCTCCCGCGAAACCCTTTTATTTAGTTTTAACCACGTGATTCTGCTTCCACCGAAACGCCTGCAGGCACGAAACATGGACAAGATGGGTATCGATATCAGGTTTCAATGTATTAAAATAATGGATTTCTGAGGCGTTCTGCCTCGGGCAGACGGGGTTGCCGAAGACGCGATGCCCTCCGGCCTCCGCACATCCGTACATCCGATCTGTTGAGGAAACGCAGAGAGCGCAAAATAGCGAGCTTACCGGCCTGCAAGCAATGCGAAGCCTACGAGTAGAGCCAACGCTTTCAGTGCGCTGGCTCACTCTGCAGGGCTCCTCTTTCTAGCGGATGGGTACCTGCACAACGTGCTGAAAACGCTGACCCGGGCAGTCATAATGCTGCACGGTCTAGATTATCGCTCTATGATCACACCAATAGAAGCATTATAAAATCGTGGAAAGGTGTGCATGTACTTCACAGGCGGCAATGAATGCCCACCATGTGGTGGAGGACACATGCTGTATTTGCTGGGTGGAGGACATATGCTAGTGAATTGGCTGGGTGCAGTTCACATGCTGTCTTTGCTGGGTGGAGTTCACATGCTGTCTTTTGCTGGGTGGAGGACACATGCTAGTGAATTGGCTGGTTGGAGTTCACATGCTGTCTTTGCTGGGTGGAGTTCACATGCTGTCTTTGCTGCCAGGTGGAGGACACATGCTGTCTTTTGCTGGGTGGAGGACACATGCTAGTGAATTGGCTGGGTGGAGTAACTGGAGAAGTGGAGTTCACATGCTGTCTTTGCTGGGTGGAGGACACATGCTGTATTTTGCTCCTCGTGACTGCTGCGTGTTGCCCCTTTGGACTGCATGCGCTGCTGTAGGTATCCAGAGCGTACTTAGGGATGCAAATTACATGCAAATAACAATGATGCAAATAGCATGCTTGGCATTCATTATTTGGATGGTCAACTTTCAACTCGTTGAAATTTTTTTATAATGTAGCACCTGCCCTGATGGCATGCCGCTATCGTTCGAACATACATGGCACTGATACTGCATGCTCGATTTCAGATTCCGTGCTTACATATGATTCTGGTACTGACGTGACACATGCAGTCTACATGCTTTTAATAATTATAGTAGTAGTAGTAGTAGTAGTAGTAGTAGTAGTAGTAGTATATTAGACACTTACAGTATTCCTGGACGCATGCTTTTAAAAATGTGCAATCGCTTGTTGCATGCACGTGCTGTGACTGCTGTCCAATTACGCTACAGGTCGACCCTGGGCTTTATACAGAGATGATCTGTGCGGACTAGCTTGGTATGGGTTCTAGCTGGCTGTTTGCGAGAAGCCCGGAGCGAGTGTGCAGGTGTGTGTGTGTGGAGGGTCCGAACTCCCCCACCCCCTGGTACTGGTTGAGGGGGTAGGGGCGGGTCGAGATCGACCCCCCCCCTCCCCCCCCCCCCTCCCCCCAGGAGGGGGCGTCGTGGCGCTGGAGTTAACTAGCTGGGTGAAGGTGCCCGGGAGCGCGGATTGTGGGGGGGAAAACTGGGCGGAAAAAGGGGGCCCAGTCCAAAAGGGAAGGTGGGCAGGTGGGGAGGAAGGCGGGGGAAGGGGGGAAAGTGGGGGGTGGGGGAAATAGGGAGGGGGGAGGGGGGGGGAGGGGGGGTAACCCACCCCACCCCTGGTAGGGGTGTGAGGGGGAGGTGGTGGGTTGAGACCCCGCCCCGGCCCCCCCCTCCGGACGCCCCCCCCCCTCGAGGGGGGGGGGGGCGGGGTCAGACCCCCACACCCCTGGTCAGGGGTGGGTGGGTGGGCGGTAGTGCACACTCGCTCCGGGCTTGTCGCAAACAGCCACCTATAACATGTCGGCGCTCATGTCGGCGCCAACAGCCAGCTTGCCAGCGTTAAGTAACTAATTAAGGGGAGGGTCCCATGGAATTGCATCAAAACTGAAGCTTCTGAATGACTACAGAAATGCAACTGCCAACCACCGAATGATGATTGGGGATCATAAACATGATGTTTGGGCATGCATACCACCACTTCATGTTGGGGGTACTACCCCCAGCCATACACCGGCTGTGTGCTAAAAATAGAAAAAAAACGCGCTGTTTTGGGCACATCTTGCCCATGGAACAGTGGGAGAACCAGCTGCATGCCAAAAGCACAACACCCATAATAATGTCACATGGCACATGGTTTCTACCTACTTGGATCAACAAAATCATCACATCCCTTTCCTGTTATTAGTTTTTCACCGAAAAATACGCTTTTATGGGGGGGCCATCCCCGTATACACTCGTAACACATCAAAATAGTGACTGAAAAGCACAAGACAAATTCTGTCATGACCATATAGAAGGCACCGACTGTCAAAGTTTTCTTTTCTGAAATCTGAGCTCAGCTGTAGAAGTTATTATCGTTGGCAGTTGGCCACCTGTGCAGACGCTAAGGAAGGCAATAGTGCATGAGTAGGCACACTAACAATTCCTATGCCATCCAAAAGGTTCCTGACCGGATGTCCAATTTGACCACAATGCCGGGTTGGAAAATACGTATACGGGGTATTTTATGCCGGCATTAAAATACGTCAATTTTATTCCGGCCTTAAAATACGTTGAAAATACTCGACTGCATTTCTAAGGTTTTTTTTAGGGCATGCATCCACGTGGAAAACACAGAACACTGCAAATGGGTCAACAGTAGTTAACAAAGCTTGTCATTTCCCCATGTGTTTCAATTGTAAGTTACCCCATTATTAGCACGCTCACGGCTCATTGATGATGTTCATGCAGCTATTGACTGAATTTTGGTGTATATACTTCATGATAAACATCATCCATTTGTGCCCTGCATTCCTATCTGATTATGATTTGTTAAATGCATGCGGGGGCTGCAACGGCAAGCAAGGAAAGCCATGCACTATGTATAATGCATGATCGAGAGAGTCATACGACACAACTCACACAAGGACCTAATTGCTCTCAAGGATGAAGGATCCCACAACAAGCTCCATGCCCATACACAAATGTGCACACATGTATTTATTATATTGTTGGCAATTGACATGCACCACTGCCATTAATTAAATCATTAAAGACGTGCTCCCGTTGGGGAGTCACGGCCGCACCGAAGTGCTTTTTATCCCTGTGTACACGTGCACAACAGGAGAAAGGGCAGAGACCCCCAGTCTCCCAGTTCATGCCTAAGGCATGCCACAGCTGCATTCGGGCACGCTAGCTAAACGGACGCGCTAACGATCCGGCAATCTGTGGGTGCAATAAGACCCATGCGAGCATGGCATAACAAGGAGCGTGGGCAAGTAATCTGATCATAGCCAGGGGCGCGTAGCATGGCTGTACAAGGACTAAGCTAAGGCTATGGCTGGTGGTGTACCGTGCGTGAGCGGTGCACGTGACTAGGTATATGTTGGCAACGCTAGTAGGCAAACATTCTAAGCATAGCTGCCATGCATAGCGGCAGTGACTACCAATGGATACAAGCTAGGGCTATTCAAGCTAGTCTAGCCCGCTGGGGGCGTCCACATCTTGTGGTTGATCATCAGGTCCCCGCCCCTCCAGTACACCTTGGGCTTCTGGGGGTCCTGCGTGTGGCGGAGGTATTCAGGCCACAGGTCGCGTTGCTGCTGCTGCTGAGCGGGGGTCAGCTAGGTCGTCGTCCAGCGTCCAGGTGAGGTCGTGCAACCGCTTGCGACGAGAGAGGAACCGCTGCTTGTCCTCACGGGAGGGGAAGGTGAGCAGGACGTACTGGACTACTGGTGGGGTAGCCGCCTTGCCCCCCGCGTCAGTGAGTGGGGAAGGCGCCGCGGTGCATGGCAGCACCCACGCAGTTCTACCTCACCTACCAGGCCCATGAGGGTATAAGGAGCGTCGGCAAGGGAGGTTGACGTCTCACCTGGCTTCTGGGGGAAACGACGCAGCACCACCCGGCAGTCGCGGCGGGCGCGGTCGGTGGCCTCCCATTGTTGTGCCTGCATGGCGAAGGTCTTCAAGCTCCTGGAGTTTCGTGGCGATGGCGTCGGTGGTGGAGCCGCCGGGTCGCTGGACATCCGCAGCAGGTGCGCATAGGAGAGGGGCAGGAGGTCACCAGCATCCAGCCGGGGTGGCTGCCGGATGCGATGGTGGCCGTCTGCTCCGCTATCTTTGGGACCTGTGAGGCCAGGGCCTCGATCGGTGTGGGCGGTGATGGCTTCAAGCTTCTTCATGAGCACGCCGCACTTGCCCTCCACCTGGTTAAGGCGAGAGACAAGTGCAGCGTGCGTTCCCGATGCCTGCGCTGCGGTGTGTAGCGCCGTGAACTGGGGTTGGAGCTTGTGGACGACCTTGGTTTCCACATAATTGGAGACCCGGGCCGGCCGGCTCCACCGTGTTGAGCGTGGTGTTCAGGGATGTCAGCTTCTCGGCCAGCGGGCAGGTCACGTGCTCCTCCATCACTGCGCGGATGTCATTCTTGCTGAGGGAGGGAGCCGATGGGGCTGCGCGCCGGCTGCGCGGGGGCTGGGGTGCAGATTGCTCGTTAGAGGTCGCCGAGGCTTCGCTGGTAGCAGCTGCATGGTCAAGATAAACAGGCGTTGGCGTGGTTCGGCGTAAGTGGAGAGCCAGGACGTGTCGCGGTAGTCGATAGCCGCCCCCCCCTTCTGGGCCACGAAGAGCTTCCATTCCTGACAGTGCGAGGAACTGGAGGACCTCGAGTCCTCGACGCATTCTAGCTGCGGCGACAACTCTCAGTGCCACTCCGTGAAGGAGAAGCGTGAGTCGCCGGGCAAAAAGTGGCGCCATTTGTGATCGTGGCATGGTTTCTTGGGCTCAGGCGAGGCGCTGGGCGATGGTTGGGCGGGTAAGCCGGGCGACGGGACAATGGCCGAGGGCAAGAGGGTTGGGCTAGCTAGGGGCGCTGGGAAGTTATGCCAGCTCCTTTTCCAGCCCTCGTTTTGCTTTGGGAGTCGTCATAGCTTGTCACGTGCGTAAGTTTGACCACTGCCATGAACTTGGCAATGATCGAGCAGCTGATTGTGGATGCAGCCACTTCGAGATCTGCTGCCGGCCTTTGTCGACAGGAACCGAGGATGGGGCAGCCGAATGCCTTCCAATCTCCGCCACCGCCCCTGTCAAAAAGCGTGCTGCATGCTAGTCTTGGCGGCCGCCTTCTCCGTGTTCTTCTTGACAATCCTGAGAAACTTGTCCCGTAAGTCCTTCGAAATATATTCTGACAGGCCGCGATCGGCCTCCATTTGAGAATTGCAGGCAAAGTGTGCTCGAACTGGAGAGACGCTGACTGCAAGCCCCAGCCTTGGAGTGTAAGCTCTTGTTGCAATACCTTGTACGTTGTGGTACAAGGAGGTGGCTGGGCACGTCATGTGCCCTTGCCTTACCTCGATCGACACGGGCAGCCTGTTGCGTGTGTGTACACCAATGAGGCAGGTAGCTCTACATGCCTACCCAACACTTCTAAAGCATATTCCAGGTTTATGGTGTGGGCATCATCCCAAAACCAAGCTGACCAAATACAAACACACCCTAGAAAGCCATATCCACAAATGCCCAGCAAGCCTGGGCAACAATGAGACAGTCCACGCAGAGAAAGCATAAATATCATACATGCCGCTTGCCAAATGCCAAGGCTTCTTAGGTACCATGGTTACCTTGCCTTGATACTAATATGAATTAGGGCTCTCCCTGTCTCCCATTTTAGTGGGAGAAAGGCCAACAAGACAACGATAACCCCTACCTACGTGCAGTTCCACCCATGCAGTATGTATGCCCCTCATGCAGAACAAATACCACTGCCACCTTTCTTTCTAGCGCGAAAGAAAACAACCTCAAGCTGTGTCAGAGCCTAGAGCTCAACCACAATGAAGCCGCTGCTAAGAAAGGCTAGCTGCGTAAAAAATCACACAAAACTGCATGAGTGCTGTTAGCAATCTCCTTCCAAGAAACCACTCGATCAGCAAATCCCTGACAACTTGATGATATGCCACGGCTCGCGCTTTGACACGTCCCAGCCATATGCAACGTACACTGATAAAAACCACTAAAAGGTGCCAGGAATCTGGTGATGCGCAGCACGGAATGGCATTCTACCTTGCGCTAACTGCACGGAAAGAAGCCGAAAACTTGCGTTGATAACCCATAAAGGAAGCGAAACATTCGAATAGGGTGACGCTGAGCACACGATCGTACCATTACCGGCATTGTCCTTTGCCCATGCAGCGGCGCAAGAAAGAACCTTCTGGACATGGAATAATAAGACGCGCATCCCGCGAGCCTGGAGAGTGTCTTACATACCGATCATGATCGACGGAAATGTTGCTGAAACCCAGCAAATTTTTTAAAGGTTTACCAATAACAATTTAAACGCATCCTTGACGATAGGTATAGGCTGCCCACAAAACATTACAATCATCGCCACCAGCGTGCATTCTAATTTATTACCTCTCAACGAAAACTTCAGATTGGACCCCCGTGGCGATGGTCACCAATAAAATCATCGACACTGCGAAAAAGGCGAACTCCGCTACGAAGTAATATCATAAACTCATCATCTTTATGAATGAATGAATGAATGAACGAACGAACGAACGAACGAACGAACGGACGGACGGACGGACGGACGGACGGACGGACGGACGGACGGACGGACGGACGGACGGACGGACGGACGGACGGACGGACGGACGGACGGACGGACGGACGGACGGACGGACGGACGGACGGACGGACGGACGGACGGACGGACGGACGGACGGACGGACGGACGGACGGACGGACGGACGGACGGACGGACGGACGGACGGACGGACGGACGGACGGACGGACGGACGGACGGACGGACGGACGGACGGACGGACGGACGGACGGACGGACGGACGGACGGACGGACGGACGGACGGACGGACGGACGGACGGACGGACGGACGGACGGACGGACGGACGGACGAACGAACGAACGAACGAACGAACGAACGAACGAACGAACGAACGAACGAACGAACGAACGAATGAATGATAGAATGAATGAATGAATGAATGAATGAATGAATGAATGAATGAATGAATGAATGAATGAATGAATGAATGAATGAATGAATGAATGAATGAATGAATGAATGAATGAATGAATGAATGAATGAATGAATGAATGAATGAATGAATGAATGAATGAATGAATGAATGAATGAATGAATGAATGAATGAATGAATGAATGAATGAATGAATGAATGAATGAATGAATGCATGAATGAATGAATGAATGAATGAATGAATGAATGAATGAATGAATGAATGAATGAATGAATGAGTGAATGAATGAATGAATGAATGAATGAATGAATGAATGAATGAATGAATGAATGAATGAATGAATGAATGAATGAATGAATGAATGAATGAATGAATGAATGAGTGAATGAATGAATGAATGAATGAATGAATGAATGAATGAATGAATGAATGAATGAATGAATGAATGAATGAATGAATGAATGAATGAATGAATGAATGAATGAATGAATGAATGAATGAATGAATGAATGAATGAATGAATAAATGAATGAATGAATGAATGGATGAATGGATGAATGAATGAATGAATGAACTACATGCTTGCAAACTTTTAACCTTAAGGGGCATGATACAGACATATGTTTGATTTCGCAATTCCAGTTATGTGAAGATGTATCACTATGCACCGTGACTCCCCAACGCGAGAGCATGCTGAAGGAATGAATATCAAAGAGACAACCATGACTATGACAGAGGCCGGCTCGTGCGCATGACCAGTTTAGACTAATTTAAGTAATGAATGAACAAATGTTGGACGCATGTAACAACGGGCACATGCGTATCAAGAAAGGCAACCCACACAAGCGCGCAAAAGAAGCTTGCCACCAGATTCATTATGTGTCACAAGTACAGTGTGACAAGTACAAAAGAACCATAGCCATGCTTACCAAAATTGAGGAGCAATGGCATTCAATGCGCCTGGGCCTTATGGCTTTCTCCTGTGTTACACTAGAAATATGGCTAGGGAATCACCGTGCTATCGGAGCACAGTCGACTTGACCCATCGCGTCTCCCGCTCTGCAAACTCGGGCGAGGTCGCTCGAAGCGTCTCGTCGAAAGCCGCCATCGTGTTGGCACCGAGTCGCCATGAAGGGGCCGACGCGGGGCGTGGCTTCCTCGCCCCTGCGCCCTCCGCCCCTGGCACCCTCCCGCGCATGTCCTTCTTCGGCGCTAACAGCTCTCCGGGCTCAAACATTGCAGTCCAAATGGGCTCCTTGTCCCCAAGGTCCTTGCTCTGGCTCTGGTTCTGCCTCCCCGCATGAGAGGCACTGACCGGCCGGCCCGCGCCCCTCCGGCCCACCTGCCCGGTTTGCCCCACGACAAAACGCCCCCCGTCCAGGTAGTAGGCGTGGTCCCTGCGCCACTCGGAGTCCCCCGAGAAAGCAGGGGCGGCAGCATAAGCGCTGTGGGGCCGCACCGCTCGGCCCTCCGCCGCACCACCAGCATTATTCTTGGCCTTGTCGCGTTGGTAAGAGGACCCCCAGGGTGGCCGGGACGCGATGCTTGACCTTGGCCGATCCTCGGCCTTTCCCCCGGGTCCTGTGACAGCACTGGAGTGCTGTGGTGGGCTGCCGGTGATCTGAGGGGCCGCTGATGCGGGCCGGGTCTTGCCCCGTGCGACGACATTCCTCCGTCCCCAATTGTTGGGATCGGGCACGCTGCCGTCATGAAGGCGGCCGGGCCCTGGCCTACCCTGGCCACTGTCCTCGCCGCTGCCACTGTAGCCATTACTGTACGCCGCAGCGTTCCGGTCACTGTAGAGCACGGCAGCGGCGGAGGCAGGCCTCTGAGGGGACATGGAATTTAGGGGCAACTCGTCGAATTTGGGGGGGGGCGGCAGGCCAGACCCCGCACGGCGCGCGGAGAGAACCGAGTCGGCAGAGCGGGGCTTGGATTGGGGCGCTAGCAACGTGGAGGGGGGGCAGGGGGTCATCCCCTTCGGGACCGTGTTGGCGATGCGTTCGATGCGCCCCCCCCGCCCACTCTGGTAGGCTCGGATCTGTCGCGGTTAGGTATGATGGTTTATGAGAGGGCGAGGGGGGGGGACAGTTTGTGAGGGGGCGAGGGGGGGATAGTCAGGAGTTGCTAGTAATGGGTATCGGGCATTAGTGAACAGCCAATAGTAATTGAAGCAAGTCAAACATTAGTAAACAGCCATGAAATTTCAGCTCAGTGGCTCTGCTCGGTCGGTTACTTATGTGGCTCAGCCGCTAGGACAGTGAGCTAGAGGAGGGAGCGCAGATCCCTTGAATTATCTTCGTCGAATCTTGAGAGCAGGTCAGGACCAGTACAAGCGGAGTTGAAGGAAGGTAGGCAACGGGCCCGAGGAGCAGTGAATAAGAGATGAATCCCAAGTTCCCTACATTCATCCAAGTTGTGGGGAATTCAAGGAGCAGTCAATATGGGATGAATCCCAGGACCGAGCACGGAAGCCGCAGTAGCGGACACAAACCAACACGCATGTACTCTCCACACACTCTAACTATACAAGTGTGCACTATACAAGCACGTACTATATGCGAATGTATATACACATTTACTATACACGCATCTACTATACACCTCAGGGGTTCCCAGATTGACATTCCACCTGTGCACGCATGCACACCAAGGTGTGGCCATCTAGAAAACAGAAGCAAGAGCATGCACAGTGTGCTGACCCGTGGCCACCTGACAGAAAGTGACACGAGGCGCGCTCACCTCTATCGTCTCCTTCTGGGGAACCGCCCACCATTCCCGTTCCATCTCCTCCCCCCCCGTTTTCTCGCCATGCTTCGAGCCGCCGCCACGCCCCTTGGAGCTGTGGCCAGATGATGTCCGGCGCGCCTCCCCCGATGGCACCCCCTGGAGGACTGGGTAGTCCGAGTCTGCGAGCGGCAGGCAGGGCAGGCTGACGGCACTACCCGTGGATAGGGCCAGCACTTGGCGGCAGTGGCGGAGCTTCTCCAGGAAGGGCCGCGCGGGCTGGCCCACCAGCAGGGTCTCTTCTGCATGCGGCTCCACGCCACGCACGCCACGCCACGCCACGCCACGCCATGCCATGCCACATTGCCGTGCACCGCATTTACATGCCAGGCAGTTAATTATAACAGACTGTTGTTTTGAATGTATTGGCCATGTGTGAGTTGCTTTGTGGGATGGCAGCTTGAGAGCAACGGGCGGAACATTTGAACCATAGCATCCATGCGATAAATGACAGGCACAATTATTGGCATTCATTGGGACTACTGATATCATTCGCAGGAATAGCATAAATGATAGACATAATTATACTTCTAATAAATCGTATTACAAAACGGTTCAAAAAAGCTACTTCTTGGCGCGGTCGATGATGGACTTGGGTCTAACGCCTGCACCGATGCTGTTACCGCTGAAGACCCCCCTGCCATCCTGCAGCAGATTGAGCGGCGAGCTGGACATGATAATCTGCCTGGGGTGCAGCACCAGCGCATACCGTGCGTTTGCTTCCACGTTTCCATAGTCTGTGCATCGCAATAGTAGATAATAGCCTACCCTAGCCTCTAGTGCAGCACCAGCGCATACCGTGCGTTTGCTGCCACGTTTCCAGGGCCGCTACAATGCGTGCCTCTTCCTGCTGGACGTCACGCCGGATAAGCTGCACCCAGGCCAGGGCGACAGCATTATGGGGAAAACGCAAAACATAATGTGGGTAAAGGAGCAAGCCCGTGGGACCACGGCTGGCATGAGCACTGAAAATTTGTACAAGAAAAGGGGATGGCCCTGTCTGAGGGGGCCAGTGCCTGTGAATACTAACCTGCTGGTGTGGGGCGATTATGTGAATAGCCAATTAAAGGAACTATGTATACAAGACAGTATAAACTATGATATCCATTACAAACAAAAGAAACTATGTATACAAGACAGTATAAACTATGATATCCATTACAAACAAAAGAAACTATGTATACAAGACAGTATAAACTATGATATCCATTACAAACAAAAGAAACTATGTATAAAAGACAGTAGAAACTATGAGATCAATAACAAATAAAAGAAACTATGTACCGTAGTGGTCAAGATCACTTTGCGACGAACTACTTTGCGAATTGACCTCGCAAACTGCTTTTCATGGGCTTCATTTTGGGTCGCAAAGTTCAAATGTTACCGCGTCGCGCCTGCGCCGTGCCACACGGCCCCAAGTAGACAGGTCCGCATGAAGTACATGGGCTCACCTTCCACTAATCAGTGCATGATGAGTCAAAACACTTGGGTAGGCGAGTACCTAATCATTCATTAAGCTGGGTACCCGCCACTGACCATAAACAAGTAGATGGGCTCGCAAACCTAAAACTTTGCCTTCATTTTGGGTCGCAAAATATAAATGTCACCCTGTTTTTTGGTCGCAAAGTAGGTTCGTCGCAAAGTGATCCTGACCACTACGGTATACAAGACAGTATCAACTATGATATCAATAAACAATTAAAGAAACTATGTATACAGGCCAGTATAAACTATGATTGTATAAAAGCCGTTGACTGGCCGTGGGGAGACCGGCCTCCCTGCCCCTTTCCCTACACCCCCACCCCCCCATCCCCCCGCAACGTCCCCCGCTTCCAGCCACTAAAGCAGTTCGCGGGTCATTTGCTGCCACTGCCTAGCCACGGCCTGCCTGCCGTGGCTAAATAATTGAATACCATGGATCGATTGAACTGTTCCTATCGTTGTCCAACCCCGTGGCTAAATAATTGAATACCATGGATCGATTGAACTGTTCCTATCGTTGTCCAACCCCGTGGCTAAATAATTGAATACCATGGATCGATTGAACTGTTCCTATCGTTGTCCAACCCCGTGGCTAAATAATTGAATACCATGGATCGATTGAACTGTTCCTATCGTTGTCCAGACCATGGATCGATTGAACTGTTCCTATCGTTGTCCAACCCCTGGACAACATTATCCAGAGCGCTTACCTCGAGCGTGTTGACGGTCTGCCGCGTCTCCTCCTCGGTCCTGCCTTCCCTGTTTCCCTTGGCCATCTGTGGGGGAACGATACATGCCCGGTGACGAGGGAGGAGGTTGGGAGTGGGGTGTGGGGTGTGGCGGGTGGCGGGTGGGGTGCGGGGGTGGGATGAAGGTGAGGGCTAAACGAGCGCGATACCACGCAGGCCACCCTGTCACAGCAACTTACAAACGCAAGCAGCTTGACCAGGTTGGAACTGCTCCACCGCGTAGCAGAACGCCAAAGGGAAATGAGCAAGAAGGTTGCTCAACCCTATGTGACAGGAAAGTTATATTGCGCTAGCACGCAACTTGCACGTTGTGGCCACAGTTCCTGTATAGTGTGCTTAACGGTGTCCACCTCTGGAAGACTTGTCAAAGACCCCCGAGTGGTCGGCCTGTCCTCATCCACTGCCTCGCCCATCAATGCCTGTTCAACTTAAGCAGTCGTTACATTGCTCCTAGTACTACCACTAGCAGTGCTACTGTACTGTACTATACAGTACTGCTACTGTATGTACTGTACTAACAATACCACTGTACTACACAGCAGCTTAAGAAAGGACCAGGAATGGTATACCGTCGAAATACTCGGCAAGGGTCATCGAAATGCCGTTTTGCTGCAGGAGCACAAATCGGAAGCGCAAATGAAGCGCGAGGCAGTAGACGGGTGGAGATAAACCGGGACTGATGGATAGTGTGGGAGTCACCTATATATAGTGACTCACCCTCGCTGCGGTGCCGAGCAGCATCTTGCGAAATGACAGCCGGCGCGACAGTTCCGCGGTGCCACACCGCTGGCGGTTGGCGCACGAGCATGACATCCTGCCGGGAAGTATAAATAGAACAAGGGGAAGGGCAGCAAAGAAGGGCAGCAAAGAAGGGCAGCAACGACATTGGTGGCAGCATCACCTGCCTGTCCTCCCAACAAAGGCATGTCATTGATCATCATCACACCAAGCTCTATTAAACACATAAAAGCACTTAAGCATCTATTATACTAGTATCTATTATAGTAGTCCGTATCTATTATAGTAGTCCGTACCTATTATAGCAGTCCGTATCTATTATAGTAGTCCGTATCTATTATAGTAGTCCTTATCTATTATAGTAGTCCGTATCTATTATAGTAGTCCGTATCTATTATAGTAGTATGTATCTATTATAGTGGTACGTATATATTATAGTAGTGCGTATCTATTATAGTAGTCCGTATCTATTATGGTAGTCCGTATCTATTATAGTAGTATGTAATGAACATTCATAGCATGGCATTAATGAATCACCCCCATCGTGCCCTGCACGCTTCTGAGCAGACTCATCCGGGCGCCCATGGTATACACAAACACACGAAATTCAAATAATAAAACTTAGAAAAGCTGACAAGAACCTCATAGAAGAGAGACTTATATTTGATGCACCCACCTCGCGGTGATGGCCATGTCCAGCTGGCGCCAGATCTCCACCATCTCCCCCAGCAACGTCCCCAAGAGCACCTGCTCTCCCCCAGGGACACCGCCGCCTCCCGCCCCGTCCCTCTCCTCCTCCTCCTCCCCCTCGTCCTCCTCAACCTCCTCCCCCCAGTCCTCCCCCACCGATAAAGGCCCCGCACCGTTGCTATTCCTGGCCAGGGCGGTCCCTCCACTGCTGGCACCCCAAGCAGAAGACGGAGTGGGCAGCGCACTCTGGGGCCGTGGGCGCCCGCTATTTCTGCCACCCGCATCACCAAGTGACCCACTAACCCTGCCACCCGCGTCATCATTTTGCCCGCTTATTCTGCCACTCGCATCATTAGCTAACCCACTATTTCTGCCACCTGCATCATCCGCTGGCCCACTTATCCTGCCGCCCGCATCATCAGGCTGCCCACCCCCCGCAACCGTGAGCGGTACCGCTGCCGAGCTCTGCCGTCGCTTGTCAAGTTCACGGGATGCCTCACGGGGCTCCGGCGCGTGGGCCCCTGGCGGGTCCCTGGGTGGCTCCCCGGACGCCGGCTGACCGTGGGGTGGTGACATGGGGTCCGTCGCCCCAGGGTCCCTGGCGCAGTGGGCCACCTCGCGCACGGCCACGTGAGCCTGTGGGGGATGCGTGCGGAACATGGCATGGGACGAGGGGGAGAGAGTGAAATTTTTGGCACCATACTGGATGGCATGGTTGAGGATGGCATGGTTGAGGATGGCATGTTTGAGGATGGCATGTTTGAGGATGGCATGGGCAAGCTCCATGCTGCGTGTGTGCGGGGAGGTTCATGCTGCGGTTGTGAAGATGGGAATGGAATGTCTGGCAAGGCTTATGGAGTGTGGCGGGGCATTTTGCACGGGCAACAAGGTGTCACAGGATCGACAAGCGTAGAGAGCACAGGCTGGGATCTCTACACATGCGCACCGGCTGGGTACCACCCACCCACCGACCCCCCCCCCCCCCCCCCCCCCCCCCCCCCCCCCACCCCCCACCACCACCCCACCCCACCCACCCCACCCCACCCCCACCCCCCACCCCCACCCACCCACCCACCCACCCACCCACCCACCCACCCACCCACCACCCACCCACCCACCCACCCACCCGCCCACCCACCCGCCCACCCACCCACCCACCCGCCCGCCGCCCGCCCGCCCGCCCGCCCGCCCACCCCCCACCCACCCACCCACCCACCCACCCACCCACCCACCCACCCACCCACCCATGATGCGCGCAGGTTGGGTTCCCCACCCCCACCCACCCCCCACCCCCACCCCGCCACCCACATGATGCGCGCAGGTTGGGTACACCATTCTTCTACTGCTTATCATAATGCAAAAATACCAACAGTTATAGTGCACATGTGTCAATAGCACAGGCATAGATCCTTGGGTAGCACAAGCGAGCCTGCCGTGTGCGATGTTCATCTTGCCAGGAGAGAAAGTAATGAGGGAGAGATGGTATTTGACATGAAGGCATACGTTCAGGTAGGAGAATGTGCTGCTCTACAGGCATGCACTCGAGCCGGCTGCCTGCAGTTCACTCCCAAGGCAGTATCCTCGAGGGCGCCGCTGGCAAGATAGGTCACACAAACTGCTCCGGTAATGTATACTCCCCCAGATTATACTGAAACCGGGACAAGCCACGCAGGGTCCTAGTAATGCATATTCGCAAGTTGCACTTGTGTGAGCTTCTAGGTACCTCATCAGCATGGTGAGCATCGACGCCCAAACGAGACCGATGGTAGTTTCCCTCGATGCTGGCGCTGGCCATTGCTTCCAACTTCCCTCGTGACGTGTCACGCAAGTATCAGCGCAGTGCCAGATCTTGCCAGGGTCTAGCTGCTTGCTGCTAGGTAAGGCGACACGCCGACCCGGAAGTTGCAGGGTTGGTTACGGCAACGAGGCAGTCTTTCCCAGCAACGCTAGCAGTACTTAGTAAAGCACGCAGTGACTTTCTCCCAGAATCACAGAACTTTCACTCCTTGGCACAAGCGCAAGGAGATAGCATTTCGCGGTTCTTGCTGCCGGTTGCTTCAACTTCATCTACAGGCCGTCACGAGCTTTTAGGGTCCAGGCCGTTCTGAGTTGGCACCATTACTTCCGTTTCCACTTCCTCTTCAACAATTATCATCAAGGTCGAAGGTATTAGATTATGACATGTTATTTCTGCCCCATTACAGCAATGACAGAGTGGATTTTCGCAACCTCATATTGCCGGGAGAGGCGAGTGATTTTTATTATTAGCCCAAACATATAATGCTGGCCTGAACTTGCCTACGCCTAACCACTTGCCATCTCTAATTATGATTTTCCGCGCCCCGGGAAAATGCTTCCATTTTCCAGTCCTAATTAAGCACGCTCGTCGCTCGGTAAGCTGATGCCTGAATTCTGCCTCGATCAACAATTAGTCAACACCTAGATGACAAACGTGGTAGACGAGAACGTGCGGGTACTGGCCTACTGGGTAGCAAGACTAGCAACTTACTGCCACTGTGATACACTGGTGCTGTTGCCTACAACGCACTTAGAATATGTAACTGTTGGATGCTCATTAATCATCTGTTGACGAGGACATATCTGATATCACGATGTTGCCGTAATTATGACTACGGTATAGTCCCAACTTGCCGTACAGTATACTGTAGCTCGTAGGTACGATGTGCATTTTGTGCATGCATCAGGGACGGAGAGCGGAGGCACGGGATCGAAAAAGGGCTCGAGGTACAGTCATTCCCGCGTTAAGTTGCGATCGCCCCCCAAAACTTGGCGCCGCAACTTAACGCGGGAACGCAACTTAACGGTAGAATTAGGCTAGCAGCCCACCACCTCCTCCTCTGACGGACTTCTATACGGCATTCGACAGCTCTCGTCAAGCCCGATCCAGGTGCAGCGTCAAAGCCGGCCCAAGTCCATTTTCTAGGCCAGTTATCAGTTTTGGACAAAGGCGGGTTGCAAAACACGCCGTGGGCAGCCACGCAGTTCCTGCGTTTTATACCACAAATGTAGTGTGTTTTAACCCTCTGACTTTGGCTCTCTTTTTGGCGGGTTACTTAATTCGGCCAGCCGGCTTCACATTTCAGTGACTGTGACAAAACATGGGAACAGTCGTGAGGGAAGCTTCATTTACTGTCAATGGCCTGCATGTAAACAACTGATAATAACAGCATGGAGGCCGCAGGCAGCGAGACTGCCTGTGGCCTCAACGACCATGTCTTTGCCCTTCTGTGGTGCACTATTCGGCATGACGGATGGTGGTAATTTCCGGCAAGATGTCTCAATTACAGACCCTGCATGGTCGTGGATTCTTATGTACCGCAGCCCGCAGGCTGCAAAACTGAATTTGTAAGGTTGCATTCGCGCTTTTCACCTAAGCCAGCAGGCGGGGAAATTTGCGCGCCAGTGGGGCTTGCGTATTTTGCCGCCTAAAATCACGTAGCGGGTCCGGACTTGGCAAAAAATGGCCTCTTGCGCGGCCAAAAATGGCCTGACACCTACAAATTGAGTCATTACCGCGTTAAGTTGCGATGGCCTCCATGCTTAAGTTGCGGTCGCCCCCCAAACTTCGGCGTCGCAACTTAACGCGGGAACGCAACCTTAAGAAACGCAACTTAACGCGGGAATGACTGTATATGGAAATAAACTAACACCCATTTCACCGGAAAAAGGGCTCGAGGGGGAACATCGTTAGGTGCCCTTCCCTAATCCTTCCCGCGCTCTGCGTTCAGTTTAAACTTCGGGATCTACAGTACCTGAACAGCTGAACTCTCGAACCTGGTAGGTAGAAACTTGCGTGGAACAATATTTCGAAAAATGATCACCTGGTGCACCGCACGCGAGCCAATTCTTTCCAAACCAGCGTTGGAATAAACCGAAAACATAATGAACTGACTGGCAACACTGGAGCCAATTTTTTCCCTGAGGTGTAACACTCGAGCGGCAAGGTGACGACCTTCACTTGGATATATCTACGTAGATCTAGCACCTGCCTGTCAGCTTTACTTATCCTTGCGCATGGCTCTTTCACTGGGATGGCGAAAACGCCATTCCAGGAGACCTTATTTACTGTTTATCAAGCCGAGGTCCTGCATTTCACGCGGCTAGCCATTAATCATTCCATCATGCTGACGGTGCCGTTCCGGTACTCAGCATGCATCGGTACCTCCACCCTGTTTCATGGTATGGACTCGGCGTGTCGCCTAGAGCCTAGATGGGTAGTAAAATTATGGATATGATGCCGGCTTGAGGAAAGCATACCGCTGGTTGTCAGGAGATAATGGCACCCGAATCCACGAATGCCGGAGAAGCTATGCAAGGCCTTGACGAAAACTTGAGGGATCAGCTGCGTCAAAGGGAAGAGGAAATTGGCCGCCTTCGCGAAGAATTGCGGCGTAGAGATGCGATGATCGCCAGATTACAGGTCCAGGCCGGGGCCGGGGGCGGGGGCGCGGGCAGAGGCCATGCCAATGGCAATTCTAGCTTGCCGGCGGGTGCAATTGGTGGAGGTGGAAAGGCGGGAGAGGCTGAGCTGTCCCGGGTCAAGAAGGAGTGCGAGGTGATGATGGACCGCTGGCGGGACGCCCATCCGTTACGGCCCAGTTTCATTCGAGAATGGCAGAAGAAGTCCAGAAATGACATGTGGAGCTCAGAGCAGGAGAGATACAAGCTGCGAGCACAACTGGATGCAATATGCCGGTACGTTGGCATTCTTACTCCTCTTTGGAATGGCTTTTTTTCCTTCTGGAGCTCACTAAGAGCACCGCAATTGCAACGGCACAGCAGTTTGCCCTATTCGAGATAATTACTGCCGCGTCGTGGCGATTTGTGCCCTAGCATGTCCATGCATGAGACATGTACCCAGCGAAAGAGCAACAACCAGCATGGGAGGGTCTAGCCATGATGTCTTGCTGCCATGTTCCGTGGTTATGCTGTTGCGTGCCTGCCACGTGCACGTTTGAATGATCGACACACTTGACATTCATTCTCGCTCCACATCTTGTCCAGGATTCAGCAGTACCACACTCATTTTGCCTGACTAGGCTGATGTTGATGATGACATTTGTTGCCCGTTAGAAAAGCTGATTATAATGAGCTCGCAAGCATTTCTTCTGCAGTTACCATAACTGCTGCTGTCTTTTCCTGTGCATCCATCGCTCAATCCCTGGACTCATTGCACAGTCTTAACGTTCCAGGCATTAAACTACTATTGCCACAGCCGATAGCATGCAAACATGCAAATATTCTCTTGCTCTGTCTTCCCCCTAGTCCCTTCCCGGTCCCCTCCTTTTCTCCTAATCAATCAATATTCATTCAAACTTCTGCGCGTGCTCCCTCCCTCCCTCCCTCCCTCCCTCCCTCCCTCCCTCCCTCCCTCCCTCCCTCCCTCCCTCCCTCCCTCCCTCCCTCCCTCCCTCCCTCCCTCCCTCCCTCCCTCCCTCCCTCCCTCCCTCCCTCCCTCCCTCCCTCCCTCCCTCCCTCCCTCCCTCCCTCCCTCCCTCCCTCCTCCCTCCCCTCCCTCCCTCCCTCCCTCCCCCTCCCTCCCTCCCTCCCTCCTCCCTCCTCCCTCCCTCCCTCCCTCCCTCCCTCCCTCCCTCCCTCCCTCCCTCCCTCCTCCCTCCTCCCTCCCTCCCTCCCTCCCCCTCCCTCCCTCCTCCCTCCCTCCCTCCTCCTCCTCCCTCCCTCCCTCCCTCCCTCCCTCCCTCCTCCTCCCTCCCTCCCTCCCTCCTCCCTCCCTCCCTCCCTCCCTCCCTCCCTCCCTCCCTCCCTCCCTCCCTCCTCCCTCCCTCCCTCCCTCCCTCCCTCCCTCCCTCCCTCCCTCCCTCCCTCCTCCCTCCCTCCCTCCCTCCCTCCCTCCCTCCCTCCCTCCCTCCCTCCCTCCCTCCCTCCCTCCCTCCCTCCCCTCCCTCCCCCTCCCTCCCCCCCCCCTCCTCCCTCCCTCCCCCCCCCCCCCCCCCCCCCCCTGCAGCGCCATCGCCGGGAGCATCACTTCGAGGACAACCGACGCCAAGCTCAAAATGGAGATGCGCAACGCCGAGGCGACGATAGAGCTCCTGTGCAAGATGCAACAAAGGTTCGAGGCCAGGGACCAGAAACCTGTCACCCCGGAGGACGCCGCGAAAGACAGGGCCAAGGCGGAGCAGGAGATGCAGGAGAAGAGGGCCGAACGGGCGAGGCGCGTCCCGGACCGGCGGGCGCGGCGCGCGGTGGGAAGGGCGATGAGGGATCTTGCGGTTACGGATGGCGGGTCAAGGGAGCCACGTGTGGCAGATGCTGGTAGCGACTCAGTGGGGTCGGACGATGATGATGATGATGATGATGATGATGATGATGATGATGATGATGATGATGATGATGATGATGATGATGAGGAGGAGGAGGAGGAGGAGGAGGAGGAGGAGGAGGAGGAGGAGGAGGAGGAGGAGGAGGAGGAGGAGGAGGAGGAGGAGGAGGAGGAGGAGGAGGAGGAGGAGGAGGAGGGCAGCATCCTTGGGGCAGAGGAGGAAGGGGAGGAAGAGCCAGTTGGCGAGCGTGACCAGATGGGCACCAGGGTACACCGGGGGCATCGCAGGGAGTCGGCGGGCGTGCCTGTCATAGCGACACCTCACATCCGGCGACCCCGGCCGAGAGTCCGTGAGAAGCGCGTGGCGTGGCCCGGCGCGGGCAGAGACTGGGAGGGGCTCCGTGGGGGAGAGCGAGGTGAAAGAGACGAGGAAGAGGAGGGAAGTGCAGCGGGCGACGAGGGGCGTGGGGGGGCAGCAGCATCAGCTGAAGAAGACAGTGTGGAGGAGGATGAGGAGGAGGATGAAGAGGAGGATGAAGAGGAGGATGAACAGGAAGGGGAGGGGGAGGGGAGGGGGAGGAGGAGGAGGAGGGAGAGGGTGAAGAAGAGCGAATTGCTCAGAAGAGCTGCCAGCGGGGGGAAGAGGATGGGATGAGTGTGGATTCACAAGAGGTGAGCGCCGAGGAAGGCGTTTTTAACGACGATGAGGGCGAGGGGGAGGAGGTTGGAATGGAGGAGGAAAGGGCAGGGGCGGAAGAGGAGGAAGAGGAAGGGGGAGAACGGGGAGAAGGGGAAGAAGGGGAAGAAGGGGAAGAAGGGGAGCAAGGGGAAGAAGGGGAAGAAGGGGAAGAAGGGGAAGAAGGGGAAGAAGGGGAGGAAGAGGTAGGGGATGAGCCGCAGGATGAGGAGACTTCGATGGTCTCTTGCCCTCCCTCGCAGGTGCCCAGCTACGGGATCACAGACAGCGAGGAGGCGGGGCCCAGCTACTCGTACACGTCCAGCGAACAGGCCGCGCCGGATAATTCTGGCGACGAGGCGGACAGCAAGGTGGGGAACGAGGGGGAGGAGCGCAAGGAGGGGAGGAAAGGGGGTGAGGTGGGGGCAAGGAGCAAGCAGAGCCATCATGAGCATGGGGACATGGTTGGGGATGTGGCCAGTGAGGGTGCTGGGGAGAGCGGGGGTTTGTCGGCCCACAGGAGTGAGAATTGGGATGCGGGCAGTGACGGCTGGCAGGGTCATGGGGACGACGGCTATGATCGTGGCCAGGATGATGGCAATGATGGCGAGCGTGGTGGTCATGGTATCGTCAATCATGGTGGTGATGAGAACTATGGCACACAGGGGGGCGGTGGTGAGGGTCGTCGGGAGACCAGCCTGGGGCCACGAGAGGGTGAGGGCGTGGCGAATGCAAATGCTGATGCTGCCACCCCTGATGTTAGGGCGATGCGGGTCCCTGCAAGCATACGCGGGGGGGTTGCTGCTGCATCCTCGTCACATAGGGAAGGCCTGTCCCTCTCCCCCATGCCCTCCCCTGCTACGGCAGGCCATGATGCCGCACGCGGTGGCACCAATGATGGCGCGGGTGATGGCGCCATGGGGTGTTACGGGGTGAACGCCACCCCCAGCAGAACAGGGAGCTCCCTGCCACCCAGGCACGCAGGGTACAAACCCGTTGGGGTCCTCGCCTCGGCGAATCGCCCAGGAGAGCCTGCAGGGCGCCAGGTGGGCCAGCCCAGGTCAGGCCGTCGGGGCGCACTCTTTCCTGCCGGAGAGGACGACGTCACGACGGATGCGGAGGGTGGGGTTGCCACGTCAGCGAACAGTGCAGGGGCCACCACGCTGGTGCTGACGGAGGTGATCTCCGCGTTGCATAGAGAAGCTGACGGTACGGGGAAGGAGAGGGCGGACGATGTGGAGGATGACGCAGCATCGCCTGCTCCCAAGGGCTTGTTTGCGACGCCTGCCAGGGTGGCCTTGCGTGGCTGTGGGGGGAT